>LGRX02033669.1:0-51704 GCA_001247695.2 Cymbomonas tetramitiformis | reverse complement strand
TTTTTAAGACTGAGCCCAGTGGGGGGGATCCGCCCCCCCACACCCCCCCGTAAGTTCACTTTTTTTTGGACTGCGCCCAAATACTTTCGCTTTTTTTGTTCATACATATCCTACATATGCACCTACTTTCGGTAGTCGTCTCGTATCACGGCGCGTCATGAATTTCTATCACATATGTTAGAGAGTCGTATATCGCGGAATGCGGTGATTCGATATCACATATTTTCGGGAGGCGTCTTGCACGGCGTGCCATTCATAGCACATATTTTCGAGAGTCATATGTTGCGGTATGCGGTGAATTGTTATCACATATTTTCGGGCGTCGTCCAGCACGGCGTGCCACGATTTCCTAACGCATTTTTTCGAGAGCCGTATACTGCGGGATGCCGCGGTGAATTGTTATCACATATTATCGGTAGTCGTCTAGCACGGCGTGGTACGAATCCCTAGCACATATTTTCAAGAGTCGTACATCGCGTAATGCATAACAACACTTTGCACACGAAAATGGGGCAAGGTCATCTCAATCACGAAAAGCATACATTATTACGAGTGGAAATTACGAGGGTTGTTGAGAAATTGTTCAAAGCTCGATGCCACCGGTTGCACCGATGCGGAGATTTCACCCCTACCACCTTGGCTACCCTTCGTCGCGCGAGCACCACTTTTCCCTTTCCCACGGCAGCCACGCCCTTGTCGTTCTTGAGTGACCGTATCGCCCGCGGCACGAGCACCACTTTTCCCTTTCCCACGGCCGCCACGCGCTTGTCGTTCTTGAGTGACCGTATCGCCCGCGGCACCGGCTCCATTGCCTCTACTGTTGGGTTGTGCCTTTTTAGCGGATTTGCGACGGGGCATCCGTTTCACGGCCGGCGGTTGTTTCCATTCACGAGTCCGCCGATCAAATGCATCTAACCATCTTTGGAGCTCCGGATCCGGCTTAAGATTCGGCAAATGAGATAGCTTTGGCATTTGCCCATCGGGCCCGGGTAATATACGAATGCAGCTGGACTTCTTCACACGCGTCATCCCGACATAAAATGCTTGAAAGCATAGGTTGAAGACATTCTTCGGCGTTTGGCTTAGATCTAATATAATTTTGTCCACGGTTTGGCCTTGGAATTTGTGAAAGGTCAAGGCGAACGCAAGATCAAGCCCATGAGTTCGATAATATATCTTACTTTTGCGGGAGGCGCGATTCACGGGGAGTTCCTCGAGACGTTTGCAGATCTTAACTGGAAGTACGATACTGCGCGGACGAGTGACATTCTCACGCATATTTCCCTGGCTCGCCGAGTCTCGAAGCTCGGGAGCTAATGTCGCTCGATCGGACCAGTTTGTGGAATCCAGATGCTCAATGAGAACATTGACAGCGTAAGGCGGCTCGATCCACACCTCCTCGCCAGGATTCGCATTGTTGATTTTCGCCGCATCGGTGGACCTGCTGTCATCTCGGAGAATCAGGCTGTGGTATTTGGCGGGCGTGCCGTTCGCTAAACCACGCGAAGGATTTAAGTCGTTGTTTAGAATAATTCCAGGCGCACCGGCCACGAAAGTGCCTGTCAATTCGGGAAATTCCGACCGGATCACGTCTTCATGTCGGGAGTCAAAAAGTGTGGTTGCAATAGGTCGCTTCCAACGAATTATCGGTTGTCCACTGAGCCGCGCAAAATGCCGTGCACGCACATCATTGATAGCTTGTCGTTGCCGATTGCCAGTCACTGCCACCGTCGCGAAGAGCCAATCGCGGTCCATTTGTACATCCGATGCCGTGAGCACCCTCAGCCGGTCCAAATCGGACTGCGTAATGGGTCGTTCCTGCGAACGGCATCGTTCAATGAAGCGGACGTGATCCGGGTCACTAGCTGCTCGAACCTGCGTACGAACATCAACACACCAATAATGTTCGCGGTCGCATGCAAAAACCGCGGAAGGATTCGGTATTGAAAGAAAATAAGATTTCCAGGAGGTATTAAAGTGATCGGAAATACCTGTTCGGTTAATGGATAGCGCCGGATAGCTTGGAATAGACGACCGGCTTTCTCCGCCACATCAAATGATCGTTGGCCGGAAAAGACGTTTAAAGCTTGTTTGTACAGCGATTTTCCCACGGGGGCTAGTTGTCCAAAATCGCCCACAGCCACCACCGCTAGTCCCCCCATTCAGTTTTGGCCTGGTCGCCGACTCGTCGGATTTCGGCACAACGATCTTGAAGATGTCCATACAAGCATGCCTCAACCATGGAGATTTCGTCGATAAGTAATATGTAGGCGGTACCGGGGCCAAGGCGCACCGCGTACTCCGCCTTCGTGCCCGGATTCATGGCCTTTAAAGGCACCGCCCTGCAAGCTTCCGTGGGCTTCATATCACCCAAGTTATGAATGGTCCGCGCACCTGGGATGAGAGCCGCCGCAACCCCGGACGGAGCGCAGCAAACCACGGTGCCATCATGACCGGATAAAAAAATTCGCGGCGGTGCACAAGGCTTTGGCGACGTAACTCTTGCCGGTGCCCGGTCCGCCGTCCCACAAGGAAGTCATCGGTGGAGGTGGAGGAGGCTTGCTCTGCGCCTCGGCGGCCAGACATAGGGATAACCATGACAACACGGGGGTGACCGCATCACGTTGACGTGCGTTTAGATCGGTGGTGATTAAAAACGAAGCTCCGTCGAAGTCGCCTACCACCATTATGGCCAATCCGCCCCACGTATCACGCTCCTCCATAGGCATTCCTTCCACCGCCAACCTCCTCGCACAAAGGTGTTGTAAGCGGGCGAAGAGAGCGGCATCGTCGTATACGCACTTTGGAACGAGAAGCAGTCGACATTTGAAGATGGCATGATCCGCTGGGATGGGTCCGGTGCCAAACACGGCGTCATATACGTTAGGGCACATCTCGTGGGCAAAGGCCCCGGATTCATCGGAGGGGGTGGAAGGCATGCGGAGGCATCCAATGTTGTCCGATGGAACGCCAAGACGGGATACCGATGAAAGAAATGTTGACACGCGAGGGTAAGGTCGGTTCGCGTCCGAAAGAATGACAAAGGGGCGTGCCGCTCGATGACGAGATGGACCGTCGCCTGTTTGTAGTTGAAGCCACCCAAGGAGGTGATCGAAAATCTTGGCCTCGGTCTTGGATTGAAAGTCGGCGGGACAAACTCGAATGTGAGGATCGACGCCTGCTCCAATATCATGAGGCGAAGCGGTCTCGTCCGTAGCGACAGTTCGTTGTTCCGGGATGGACGCGTCCGGCTCTTGTGCCATAACGTCCGCTACACGATTGGCATGTTGTTCGGTGTAGGATGAGACCAAATCAGGACGGCCTACGCGGGTGGGTCCCTGAACATCGGTGGACGGATTGTTCACGCGGTCATCGCCGGTCGCCGGCATGGTCTCGGTGTGAATCCGCTCAAAGAAGTCGACGGAGCCCTGCACAAACTTGCGCTCCGCTTTCAACGCATCAAACCGAGAATCTCCATCAGCGCCCTCGGCATCTTCCAACACTTGAAGGTTGCGTGTACGGATTTCCTCGATCAACGCATCCAACTCCATATCTCGGTCACGCATAGGCACTTTCTCTCCAGTAGGGGTTGCCGGGGGAACGTACGGACCTTGACCTGTCTCAGCTGCGGTTTCAAGCGTTTCCCAATCCACGACCGCTCGGGCACGCCACTGGGTCAGAATCTTTTTCTTCCGCGAATTCACGTTGAGTCAAAAGGTCACATTCTCGACATACGCAAGGCGTGCCCGCATAATGAAAGGTGCATCCGGCCGGGAGGCGGCTTGGCACCAATCACAAAAAACGTCCCAGCCGGTGGCCGGACCCTTTAGATTTTGTGCTTCGACGGCGTCGGCGGAATCCATGCAAGCCGTCCATTCGGAAATATCCCAAGGTTTGATTAACGCGAGCATATATGCGCTGTATTTCTCGGCCTTCTTCGTCCAGGTCTTGTTCCCAATAATACGTGGTCCAGGATACTTAGGGGGAGGCCCACCTGCTAAGATGGGACATTTGAACTTAGATCGGATACGCTGCACGTGGGTGTCGTGCAAGGGATGATCGGGATGAAATCGAAATAGTCCGTTCTCAGGCCGTCCACGTTGAGGAGCCGGCATTTCGACAACCAAGCCGGTTTCGGGAATGTTCTGGACGCAGCGTGGAGAGGTCGGTCCCGGCATTTCTTCATCCTCCGGTTTTTTGGGTTGCCGCACCACATCCACAAGGGCGCCATACTCCACCAAATTCAGATTAGCTAACTCGTTACCCCGGTAAAGGTAATGCGTATGCTGAGCGACCGGGATCGGTTCACCGTCGATGTCACGATATACGGTAGCGCCGGCATCGCCTTGCACTCTGCGAGCTTGGCCGATGACTTCCGCTTCCCCATAGTCAGGGACGACATCGTCGGCATCAATCCCGGGGAACATGTCGGCATCCTCGAGGTCTTCATCGTCACAATCGATATCATCGTCCGGTCGCTCTCCATGACCTCCGACGGTTTCGTCGCCTTGCGCCAAGCCAATGCCTTGCTCGCTAGCAAACGCCTTAACCGCCGCCCATATGTGCACGTACCAAAAGCGCTCACTTGTCGGAACGGTTGGCAATCCGAGTATCTAAGAAGGATGCCGCTTGTTCTACGCCAACTTCTTGAGCCCCCGTAATATTATTCAGAGTGCGCGCGATAACATGTTGAGCGGTTCTCACTTCCGTACCCGAATTCTCTGCAACCGAGGGCCGGTGAGCGACGGACTTAGTGGCCTCGTATAAGCAAGATAAGGTAATAGCGGGTTCCCACGGATCCTTCACCATATACTTGAACATATAGTAGCCAGCAGCTTTCGCCTGCTCCGCAGACCCAAGCATGTACATGGCCGTGTTGCCCCCCATGACTGCGGTGAATGCACGATTGAAGGCCGTCATGAAGGTGTCGTCGTTTTTGGGTCTATAAGGTTCCCAAACTATTACGCGTTTGTCGGGTTCCACGAGAGGTGCATCGATGCTAAGAGTCGCAGGGTCACGAAGTTCACGGGGGCAATAGTCTCCGCCTCCATCACGTTGAACCGCGTAATTCCTTCGGTATCCACGTAGGAATCATTGCCATCACCAACCACAATGAGTTCGGTTGGCCCAGTATCCTGGGTACGTAGAGCTTGAGGCATGCATAGGCGACAACCGTATCGACCGTTTGGCGGCTTCCTACAAGTGAAGGTGTGTCGGTCATGACGGTTCGAATAAGCCGACACTCGAGCCCAGCGAACATCGAACGGAGTGCCGTTCCGAGTATCCGGCGGCGGCGCATCCGGCGGCGGAGCGTTCTGATAGCACGGAGAACATATTACCTCGGGTTCCCGATCCAGCGGTAAGGGGGAATCGTAGAGTGCGAGCCGAGGTGCGGCTCTCTCTGCCGGGTCCTCTTTGGCGCGGCGTGCATGAACTTCTTCATGCGCCCATGTGGGCAAATGTGCTTGCACTATAGTGTCGAGCACTTTTCCCGCTCTGGAGGCGAGCTCTGGAGCCTCGGCTATCTTCTCCAAAATAATGCCGGCGATAGCGCATCCAAAGAGGCAACCGTGTAAGTGCAGAGCGCCCCGCTGTTGGGCTTCAATTACCGCCAAAAATGCGGCAAGCATGCCCCCAAAAACGCACGGATCCCGAGATCCCAGCGGTTGCGTTCTCTTTGTGTCTCCCTCGAGATGCAACCCCAAACGACCTTCGACGGCGGCCTTCATCAAAATTCTGAAACTCTCGGCCGCGGCAGCGGGGTGTTCAGCTAACAAGGCGGCGCGTTGTGCTGGCGTGGTTTGGATAGCAAATCCGAAGCCTTCCTCATCGGACGGCTTCATGGGGTCCTTCGAGGATGGCTTAAAGAAGCGGATGGTGAGCATATTGTCCATGTCTGGTGGGGATATCGTGATGAAGAAGGTGGGGTTGCCATACATGTAACTCATGGCCATCATCTTGGAGATGTTCTGCGCTCGCTCGCCAGGCCCATAAGGGACAGTCCCGCCACTCAATCGGAGGATGGGAGTTATTTCCGCCAGAAGTTTTTTGGCGGCGTCACTTTCGGGGTCCTTGGCCGCTTCCTCTAGGGCCTTTCGAAAATCGGGTCGCCGAATGATCTCCATAAATCGATCGATGGAAGCATCATCCGACTTTACTTTCGCCGCGACCTGGCGACATGCTGCGTGGCGTTGGGCTTGATTGAATAACGTGAGAATAACATCGGCGTTGTCGAAGCGGATGTCATATTGCAATAACAAATGCCGTGTATGGCGCGATGACAATGACGACTTCGGCAAACCATGGTGCGCAGTAAAAAATACCCACGGGAATGCTCCATAGAAGAAGAAATCGTTCTCCGTGAATTCGTTGACGGGTTTGTCGCCAAAAGTGATCGGCACCTCTTGCACCGCCGCTGGACGAGCACAACCTTCCTGGCGTGGAGGTGGCGAGGTTCCTGAAAACAAACAACACGAAAGCATTCAAAAACTTCCGCCGGGCCGCCAAAATCATGCGGGGAATCAGTGGGTCATTTTAAGAATGTGGACGGGGCGGTGGGTGTGTTTAAGACTGCGCCCAGTGGGAGGGGCTCCGCCCCCTCCACACCCCCCCCGTTACTCTGGAATTCTTTTTTTGAGACCGCGCCCCGTGGGAGGGCTCCCGCCCCCTTGCTCAGGACTATTTTCTAAGGCGCCGGTGGGGGGGGCTCCTTGCACACCCCCTTGCTACAATTTTTTTTTTTGAGACAACGCCACAGGGGTTCCGCCCCACCCCCGCCCTCACTACACAATTTTGTGAGGACTAGGCCTAGGTGGGGCTTGACGCTTACCGCCATGCGTTTCACATCGGCATCGGGCTCCCACTACCGGCATCCCGTTTCCGGAGATATTCCTTGAACCGCTTCCATATGACTTGCACCGGTTGCTTCGTTAACGAGGTCGTGACACCAAGCAACGTTCCCAATTCCACCGGCGTCTCGATCTCCGGCTGCTTGAGGTACTTGCTCATCGTCCGCATGAGGCCGTACGTGGGCGACATCTTCCCGGACTTTAGGTTCGGGGGTTGGCCCAATATGGGCTCGATAGCCCCTAGCGACCGTCTCGATCGGAACCGTGACTCCGCTAGTAGCTAGGATGGCGATCTGATGGTGCGTCTTGTCAGTCATCACTCGTATTATCCGGGTTTCCGAGATGCATGATAAAGCACTCGGCCGGATGATTATAGGGCTTGTGATTTTGCTTTACCCGAGCGGAACACTGTTCTCCGCGGTGGCTACTACCCAAATTCATGATCCTACCACAAGGACCAATGGGCAATTGCGGTTTCGATCACTAAATCGACTATTTGAGGCACAGGTAACATTTGCACATGATATTTATGAGTTAAATGAATTTTATTTCTTATAGCGGCGGCCCCCATGAGACTTTAGGTGTGTGGTTGAACAACACGCTTTAGGGGTGTAATTTCACCAAAAGCTTGAAGAAAATGGTGGTCCTACCACAAGGACCACCGTTATTTTGAGTATTAGGAGTCACATGCGGGGCTCACGGTGATGCTCATTGTTATACATCTTGAGTTTATGGCCAAATAAGATAACTGAATCGGTTACTTCGCACCCTCATCATCATTTCCGCTCTATTTCAGCATGGCGCATGTTCAACACAATGCAAATTCCAAATTTAGTGAATTTCGGACTTTAGAAATTGGCATTCATCCATTCTAAAATGTACACGCCAGTCGAAAAATAAGATATTTGGATGATGTTAGACTTTCAGAAATTCGCAATACATATATACTTGAAGATTTAATGTGCCGCACACACCAACCTTGCGATATATGCCCTCTAGCAAGCAATTATGATGGCTGGCTGGTCAGCTCGCGTGACCACTGTTTTAGGGGGGAAACCAACGAGCCAATATATTAGAGGGGAAGCCAACGAGCCAACGAGCCAATATATGCATTCCAACCGGGCCTACCGCCCAAATATGATTGGGACATATGTATAGGTTCAATTTGATGGTATCCGCGCAGGTGTAGTGTTGATATATGATTGGTAAAAAATTATTGAAGATGAGTCACTAAATTGCCACATTTTGAATGTTCCAAAAAATCCGTTTTGAAAAATTTGAGTGTAGAGGTTTGAAATGCGTTCGTCATGGATATATGGGATGGATATAGGCCAAACCAGCGTTCAAATAAATTAATATAGGACCTATATATACCACCTTTCATTGGTTAGACACCACAAATCACGGGAGATGGCCACTTAAATTATCAGAACAATGGTCCTCGTGGTAGGACCAAATCGTCGATTTGGTCCTACCACAAGGACTGCGGGGCAGTAGCCAAATAGGGTCTATAACCCATAGCATGTTTGGCATTATTTTTATATCGGGATGATAGTGGGTGCGATGTTATAAGCATTCATTAGTAGCAAATATGTGTATCATGTTCCTAAGACTAAAGCCTTCATACGATGCGTATTCATCGTCATCGCGTGGTGCATCGTGGCCATGATACGTCTCCCCATTACACCCCTTCCCACCATGTGTGGGGAAGGGGGCGGGGACCTAGGGTTGCGCCGCAGGCTTTGAATTACTTACACACCTAATCAAAGCTCGAATCCCAACGGGCGACACCAACGAATATTCGATCTGACGACGGCCAAACGATAATGATGATATTGCCATACATTCGTGCACATGTGCCGCGACGCCACCCCGACGTTATGGCATGGCAGACGCGGTGTTCAGAATTGAGAATACTTTCACAGAATTGCAACCGTCAGAATAGTAAAACCCGGTTACTAATCGTATCGTGCCAGTGCCGTCCGATCGCAAAATGACGTCAAATATTCGGTCGCAGGTCTAGTGGAGATCTTTAAGATCGATTAGCCTAGTATATATATAAAAGCGTAGCTACGCTATTATTATATAAGTTATACCCCTTGCTAATACTCAACGAAATATACTATTTTAACGGTATATACAGCAAAATATAAATGTTATAGCGTTTTAGTGTTTATATTAAAGTATTGTGATATAATATTTATATCAAGTAGCAAACAAACTCTATAAACTTCCACTACCGAACCTCTGCTCTTTATGTTCTAGAACCAAAGCAAATTTATACTTACCTTACCTTACTTTACACCAACAAAAATCGAATCCCATCGGGTGAAACGAAGAAATGTCTGATCTGACGATCACCAAACGATAAAGATGACACCGCCAGGTCCGCCAGGTCCGCCCCTGTTTGTATTCTTTCACTGCACTGTTTGTATTCTTTGTATAAATACAAAATATAAACGAATGATGAGATGATCGAACCTACAGGCCTAGCGGAGATCTCAAAATTGAGATCGACCAAGCCGAGTATGATACTAGGATACTTGTATGTTCAAGAGGACTTGGTGAAATAATACAGTATTTGTTTTACACAGCTCTCGAGTTCTTAGTTGTCGAAAGAGTAGTTGAAACGGGAAGAAATTCAACTGGAAACTTCGATGCACTCTCAGCGTTTCGGCGTGGCATGCTGGAATATGCAAATACCTTTCTAACGCCTTTTATGCTCACAGCATGCTCACAACTTCCAGCAGTGTGCGCCCCCATCGGCCCATCCGATCTCCCCTTTTAGTACTTCCGCGAATTATGAGCGTTCTTAACGACACACCCTCCAATACGAGACCACGCCTGCACTGAGAATCCAAGGCGGATTGGAGAGATACGAGATGTATAGAAATGGCCTACCCCTTGCACTGCTGAGGCTGGGATGTAAGCTGCGAAGCGCAAGCCTTCTATACCTCTTTATTCTGCTGGCTGCATGTGCGCACGACACAGTGGCTGCGTCGCCGGTCGTCGGCGGAGCAGGTTACGCTCTCTACTTTGACCACGAGAGGCCCGATCTGGTGGCATTCCAGTGGAATTCTGCACCTGCGGAGGGCCTCACAATCGAGTACTGGGTGAGGAGCCCCCATCGACCCTCGCCCCACTGCCAGGTTCTGAGAAAACCTTGTGCCGATAGTGGAATATCTTGAATAAACCATCGCTTGCAAATGATGCTTTATTCTTTTGAACTTGCAACCTTAGAAAGTGCTGTTTGGCACTTGAAGATTGGCAATTGGTACGGTTGGTGGAGCCACGGTGTGAATACAGTCTGTGCGCGTTCTTTCAAAGCGTTTAGACGGGACGACAGCGTGTTCTGCGCGTTCTTTCAAAGCGTTTAGACGGGACGACAGCGTGTTCTGCGTCTGAAGCTCGTTAACCTGATGCCGCAGGTTTATTTTTACGACCAGAAAATGCCTGACCACACACCATTTTCGTACAGCGTGTATGATAGTAGTGTTACACCATCCTTCTCAAGTCCGAACGAGCTCGTCTCACTATACGCGGCGGATAGAACGCTGATATTTCGCAACACAGCACAATGGAGCTGCAAGTTGGAAAATTGCACCTCACTGGTTTCGTCTGGCGAATGGAACCACGTGGCGTTAGCTTGGAACGTCACAACAGGCACGTGCGCTTTAATAATAATTTATCAGACTTATCATGGTGAAATTGGCTTCAGTCTCGCTGCTAACCGTATGTAACTCACAACTGGGCGCCCAATGCATGAAGCAACCATACCACCTGTTCAATTGCAAACAAGTATCGATCCAGACATGTCACTGGTGATGGTGTCATTCTGCTGCGACTTAGAAGCAGCTTACTTAGATTGTGATTAAATTGCCATTTAGAAGCAGCTTGCCATTATTATATTGCACCCACCTCATTTGGGTATTATTTTACTGAAAGCACACACTATATAGTTTCCAGGAACTCTGTCGGTCCTCGTGTTGCAGGTAGTGCTTGGCATTACGTCAATGGCGCACTGGTGGACTCAGTACTGGACTTGACCGAAGGGGACCTAACAAAGGCGATTCAGCCCGGCGGATATGTTCTGTTAGGTATGGCTTTGTGTAATAATGACGTTGTACGGGTATTCAAGCTATTATAATGCTACTAATATGATTGTTTCGCTGCCTTTTGACTGACTGGGTACTGAATTGTACTTATGGGTTCCCTGGCTATGACTGAAATATTTACTTTGAGCAGCTTGGCCTAGGTGGTCCTGCCATAATTACCATGGATACATTCTGAGTGTGACTCTGCATGGCACACATATGCGCTTTCTCGCTGTGCACAAAGAGTTACAAGCCCTACGTTCCCAAGTTGAATACTTCGCAGCCGCCTTCCTCTTCCTCTATCCTCTAAGCGTGCTACAAGATTCTAGTAAAAGGGAAACGTACACTGTCAGCTATGGACCCGTGATACTTTGATGGTGCACCCATGTCTGCCTCTGCCCGGGTCAGATGCCTGGAGCCTCCTGCTGCTTGAGGTTCCTAAGCACTCACAGTCCCCGGGCCCATCAGCTACTATATGTCAGTGTGCAGCCCGTGTCAGATGCCTGGCAGATACCTTCAGCACTCAAGGCCGTTCCAGTCTTGGTTATTGAGCTTCATCTCTCACCCCCAGCTGCGTTTGCCAGCGCGCACGAAGTAGAGCTGGCGCGGATAGCTGGCTGCTGGCACTGCAGTGGACAGGCCCGCAGAGCTGCACGAAGTAGAGCTTGCAAGCGCACCAGCGACCATTGTTGCTCTTGAGAAGCTTCGCAGATCAGCTCTTTCACTTAATTCTGTGAATGTTCTGCAGCCTCCCTGCTGTCTAGTGCCAAACATCATACCAAGTGCCAAAGATTAATAAACTATTACATTAACAAATTATTGGTATTACACTCTAGTAACTGTCAAGCCATCCATATTTATGCGCGAGCAAGGCGTAGAATTGTGGCATCACTGGAGTGGCTCCTGTGACTTATATCATGGGTTATATTAATGGCTCAGGGCAAGAACAAGACAGCTTCAACGGAGGATTCGATGAGCTGCAATCTCTCGACGGTGCAATAGATGAATTCCGTGTATGGAACTACGCGCTTTCTGAAGCCCACATTGCAGCCCATTTCCACCTTCAGTTGGAACCCCTTCTTTACCCAGGTATGCTTGCATCCCACAAATGCCTGTCTCGTGTTTCACCCTGCAAGGATTTAGGATTTTATTCAATCCAAATCATTCGAGGTTCACGTTTCATTTTGCATCCCTATATATATATATATATGCATATATTAGCAACTTTTGTGGATCTGGCTGCCGCAAACATTTTTTTTCCGTGAAACAAAAACAACTCTCTCGGTTGGCTCCATGGGCCTTTTTCAAACATAGGCTATCCAAAACGTATGCAAAACCAAGGAGTGCTGCTCATGCAACGATTTCAGTGCCGATGTAAACACTCAAAACGAACCGCGAACTTCAAATGATTTGGAGGAAGTTTACATAATTATACAGTATATATTGTTCTCAGTACGCTGGAGGTATGATTTGGAGGAAGTGTATGATCATCTACTAAGCCTTAGCAATTCCTCCTCCTCTTCGTTCCATGAACTTTTGCTCAATCATCCCCATTTGGATGTCACACGAAGCAGATTCAGTCCTTCCGCGGGTGAGCATTATGAGGTGCAACATGAAGCATCTTTGGGCGATACTGCCATCCAGCCAATGATCAATGACCTCTAGGCATGGATCAAGCTTGAATTTCATGGAGACCGGTCTTCTCTTATGTCTCTTGACTTCTGCAGTGTTCCATGGTGATCGTTATTTATTTGAATGTCCTTCCCGCTTACTCCTTGCAGGGCTGGACATCTACTTTTCTTTCGACTCGCTGACGAGGAATGTAGTTGGTGGACTGATGGTGCCGGAGCTCACTGGATCCGGGCAAGATGGCTTCTACGGGCACACGGTGAACGCGGAGAACGAAATGTGTTACTCTACCGACCGGGGCTGTGTTGCACCCACAGCCCCACGCTCGGTGGCATCACACGCACCCTTAACGGGAGGCTCCCTCATATTCTACATCACCTCAGGACAGAGTCTGTCACTGCACCTGCCAGCGTATTCCTTGAACGACCAGACCCTCAACATCTCCCTCATCACTGCACCCAACTCGGGTGCAGTGTACCGCGTGCCCATGTTGGAGGATGCTATCGCGCTTACCGCAGGTGAAGTTATTGGTTTGTTGATGGATGATGCCAAGGATGTGGAGCTGGTGTATGTTGTGCCGGAGGACATTGAGGCATCGTGGAACACCACCTTTCGCTACGAGGCAAGGTGTGTGCGAGCCGCTCGAATCACTTTTGGGTGCTTGTTGTCATTGTGATCCCTGAAGCTGTGAACATTGGCAGAGAATAAGTATCTATTGACAGACCGTGTTGGTGGTGGAGAGCAGCTTTCGTAAGAATTAGCTGTAGTCAGTGTTCGGATTTCGTGACCCTGATTGATGTATAGCTCTCACATTTGACAGTTTTTTTAGCAAGCAAACTTCAAGTCCTGGGTTCATATGCCAACAATGCCTTGACAGCAGGACCAAAGTTCGCATGCCCTTACCGTATGATATGTAACTTATGTACGCATTTTTGCACTTCTTGCCTGCTGGATGTGATCACCGCCTGCTGCTTGGATCTAAACACTGAATGCCAAACAAGTTGCAGAATCTCTGCTCCCCATACATCCTGAGTGATACAGGTTGCTTGGCGCGGTGCAAAGCAGGGAGGCGAATGGGAGCTCAGCAGCTGCAGATGTGATCTTGTACAATGAGCAAGTGATCGCACCCACAGATAAGGTTCGCACTTCATTGCCCAGCAAGGCATACATCAATGTCTTCATTGCAGGAGGCTGTAGCGCACAAAGGTTTGGAACACATTATGGCGCACATTTTAAAGAAACCAGATTGAACTCTGCATCGTGGTGAACACAACCTCTTATTATGAATAAGGCTGGGTATCGGTTTTAACATCGTAATCGATTACGGAGTAATTATGAAAAATCCGAAACCGGTTCGATTGAAGGCGTTGGTTCTCTAAACCGATTCGATTACGGGGTTTAAGCCCCTCAACCAATTCGATTGTGGGCTTTGAGGGCAGAAACCAATTCGATTACGGGCGTTGAAAACACAAACAAACTGATTCGATTAATACAGCCCGCCGCAGGCGCAATGTCCCCCCTTAAGTATGGTGAAAGTCGGCGTATGTAAACTGAAAAGCACCCAACAATCGATTACGGATAGCAGTTTTGAAGCATTCCCGATTCGATTCGATTGAGGGCTTTGGGTTGTCAACCCAATTCGATCGTGGGGTTTGCTCTCCCAAACTGATTCGATGGTGTGCTTTGAAATTCCAAACCAATTCGATAGTAGGCTTTGCTAAGTAAAACAAATTCGATTATTTTGGCACAATTTCTAAACCGATTCGATACTGATGATTCTAATTATCCCAATAATCGAATAATCGGCCAAACCGATACCCAGCCTTAATTATGAATAATTGTAAACACAGTTCTCCGCTCAAGCTCACCAGTCAGTGATTGCCACCGGCCGGTTCAATTTCCAGCCATCGAGGTCAGAGTCCCAAGACAGCCTGTCGGCTCGCTCCTTGGCAGCGCTCCCTATATACCTGGCCCGCAGCTCGATGTTGTGTCGGTTGGGCAACAGCCAGCGAACAGCCTCTGCATCCTCCTCAAGTCCTGGTTTCGGGAGGTGACACTACTGCCGCCACAGCTTTGTTGGCGCAGCAGAGGCACACCACGCACCTTGCTCGTCATCAGCAGCTCCTGCATGCAAGGATCGCGGGAGCCCGCATGGTCTTGTGCACCGCCTCCAGCTCGTCTGTGGGTGATGTGCGCACTGCACGGGCTGCAGCTCGTCCCCCTAGCTAGATGCTAGAAGCGTGGAGTCTCCTGCTGCTTGAGAGTCAGCACTTGCCTCGAGGCCCATCAGCGAAGCGTTAGTGTGTTGCTAGGCCCGGGTCAGACACCTCCAGGTCCTTCCTCTGTTCCACCAGCGCTGAGCTGGCAGATGTCTCCACCACGCACTCGAGCTCGTTCCAGCGTTCTAGCATTCCAGCCTTGCCTTGCTGCACGATGAAGCTGGCGCAGATACAGCCTGGCTGCTGGCACCGCCGGGTAGGCAGGCTTGTAGAGTCATTGGAAGGTGGCGAGCTTACGCACTGTTAAACAGCTCCAGCCTCGGAAAGGTTCACAGATAGATCAGCTGGCGAGCTCCATGGCCTCTACATGCATCTTCGATTCTTCCTTAGTCTCACCTCCGTCACTCATCAGAATTTACCTTCCATCCGGTCCACCTCGCTCTAGTCCGCGGTGCTCGTTGCTGTTCACCGGATCCCACTGAGCGACCCTTCATGACGTCCTGTCTGAGCCCAGGACGGCTCCATGCCTGCACCACGCGCCTCCACAGCTCGTACACCTCCTCCTTGCTTCTCGCCAACAGCAATAGCCAGACAACTGTCCATGTGCTTTTAAGACCCTCGCTCCACGAGGTCCTACCCAGCCCCGCGCGGCTCTGCGGTGTCCAGGTATCTGCTGGTCTCTCTTTGTAGTTAGGCTTGTAGCCAACCAGGGTGTAAGAAACATAGGGGAGCTTCTTCCTGCGAGCCAGCTCCTTTTGTCGTCGCTCGAAACTGCTTCCGCAACAGTTACTTCCTTTGCAACTACATCCAGGAATCAAATCTTGCTGTCGAGTTTACGCATCTGCTCAATCATCGAGGACAGCAACTCTTCCTGTTGGGCTATTGCCTTCACCAGATCCTCCCAATTCGGAGAAGGAGGCTGGATCAGAGCGTCGGAGTCGTTGGTAGAGTCTGCAGCCTAGGGCTGCTGAGATTTTATGTGAGTTTGAAGGTTGAAGTTCAATGATCTGGATGCTTTTTTGTATGTTCTGCGCCCCGGCCGGTCACCAAAGACTCTCCAACGATACCCGACAGTGTTTGGTACCAGCTGCACCGGAAGGTGTACATCCGTTTTTGAACTTTCAAAATATCGTATTCAATGTCCTAAACACTGCATGCCCCCAAAATTCAAATCTACATTCAAGCGATACGAATCTCACATATAAATCTCCCCAACCGGAATTTTCACGAGCATGCCTGAGTTGATTGACTTCTGATCTCTGTCTTCCCAGTTGAAGCCAGTTGAAGGTTGCAGGGTTCATGGGGTTGTGGGGAGGAGGGCGCACTAGAGCTATCATCTGACTGAGGATACTCCAGGATATTTTCTTCTGGGGAGCCTTGTGGGAGACGGCTACCCCGCCACCGCCGTCATCACAAGTCTGCCCGCAGCCGGCACACTCTACCATGCCCACTTCCCCAGTGACAGCGACGGTGACAGCGACAGCTATGTACACTATTACAACATTGACCTGGCGGACCGCTCGCGGCCCATTCTCAGCGCGCCGGAAGCGCTGGATGGCCTCCGAGGTATCGTGGTGTATGTGCCCGGCAAAGACCAGAATGGGGCTACCAACGAGCCTATGACCAGCTTCACGTTTCGCTGGCTGACGCACTCCGGGCGGGAAACATCAGATGCTACCATTTATGTGTACGTAGAGGCAGTGAATGATCCGCCGAACCCAGGTAACTAATCCCCCGCTTCCCAGAGCGGTCAAGTTTGTCAGAATGGGGCAGAGTTCTTACCGTACAGGCTCAGTTTTAAGCTCCAACTTCAATTCAAGCATCCGGTGCTGCGTTTTTGGTTATCCTTGTACTTCAGACGAGCTTGTGTGGAATAAATTGCTTCCCGATTCTCTGCTGCTGAATCAAACTTAGATTTGAACGTGCAATGCGGTGGGCGGATAGATGGATGGGTCTTCATTGAAAAGCAAGCAGGGTTGGAAACGATGCTCTACTGTCCGTCTGGACGGATTATGGCAGTGTATCTTGCAAGGGTGTCTCTGTGCTTCCATGCTCAATGAGGCCTACACCGAAACAGCAGGGTTCATTCACCATGTTGGCTGAGCTATGGCCGCGTGTCTTTCACCAAAGTGTCCGAGCTCTGCGAGAGAGCCCCGCTCCAGATGCTGTCAAGATGCCGAGCACTTTGTCCCACAGGGCTCCAGTGCACCAGGATCTAACGGTCGAGCTCTGTCTCGATTTTACTGCTGGCGAATGAGAAAACTGCTATCCCACTCGATCCCGCTGCCTGCTTTCTGTCGCCAGTAGGTCGACCGTAAGTCTGCTGTTGCCGAAGGATTCCAAACACCAAGCGAGGTTGCCAGGCCCAAAAGTGAGTCTCATTGCGGCAAAACGAAGGGCACAGGCACTGGAAGGGGGTTTCCTGCTCAGAGTGGTATCAGGTTTGCGTCTGCGTTGATTTCACAATGAAGAAGGAGCGACAGTCTGAAACTCTAGTGCGCGATGGCGTGCTGCTCCTCATCATCCATTGATGAGTGCTCGCTATCAGAACCCGGAAATTCACCCAGTTCCCTCTGGGCGGCACCGACGTTCCTTGCGCATTCCATTCTCGCGCGGCGCCAGTGCCCTCCAGGATTTTCTTTTCACCTCGTCGCCGCTGCTTCCCTCTGCGAGCCCTGTTGTACGCGTGCGCGGAAAAATGCCATTCCGCCTTGTCTTGTTCCCAGGTGAAGTAGATCGTGTTGTTTCATACTTCTTTATTTCAGCCACGCAGAAATACCAACGCGCTTGACACATACTACTGAGGGTGTGTATTCCGGGGTGACGGTTTGCCATCAGAGAACATGAACGTGACTCTGGATGACCCACATACGGATGTCCTGATCCAGCTGGAGAGCTCGGATGTGGATCCGGCCGGGCCTGAAGAATATGTGAACACCACATTCTATAAGATCACCAAGTGGCCGATGCTGGGCAGCCTCTGGCAGGCTGACCGCTCACTCATCGATTCTAACCCTCCCGGCCAGCAGGTCATTTCGCAATGGGTCAGTGCTATTCCGGAGTACCACAACGAAACTGAGTAAGCCCCCCCCACTTCTCCCTGCCGCAACCAGCAAGCAAGGTGTGCAAGAGGCGTCATGGATCAATCGCTGCGTAGTGGCTTCTGGCACAGGCGTGCCCCATCAAGCACGCTAGCCGATGGCAATGGCGCTGCTTCTGCCCCTTGAAGACTTGATTGTCGTGGGGATACGTACGCTTCCCCGCCGCCGTTGCTCCTGCGACATCCGTACATGTTGCTATTCAGAGATGGCACAATCGGCGCTGCTGCCGCTGCCATTGTGGCCGCAACTGGTGATATTATGTATCCATCATGAGGATGTTGCCAGCTTGGGGCAGCTTGCGCGTCCCGAGTAGCCCTCTCGGTAGTGTAACTCTAAGCCCTCACAGCATGAAGGCAGTTTCCTCCCTGATGGCCATGGAAATCCGAGGCTACCTTCAATGGGACATCGGCGTCTGCCAAGTCAGATGTGATACCATATTCAATTCAATTATTGGGGTCACAAGTGGCTTTCTTTCTGTGCTAGGAAGGACACTTGCTAACTGGCCACTCCCGGAAGACATGTCCCAAACTGTCCAAACTCAACCATGCGTCCACGCATATCCCACGGCTCGTGGCCTCAAAAATCTCACATCTTGACAAGCTCCGACTTGCTCAGCATTTGAGGGACTGCCAAATGAGCAGAGGCGGTGGGTCGGACGGCGGAGATACAGATATACAGGAAGGGCTATTGTACCAAACAGTTTTCGCAATCCGCGGGCCCTTCTGCCAACGGTGGGCGGGAATCCGCAGAAGACTTTCAAGGATATTTATTATAAAGGGATAAGTACACAATGGGTGTAGACATTTCATTTTCATCCGAAATAATGAAATGTCTCACCCACTGTGAACTTATCCCTATCATAAATCAACATCATGTTTCAATACAACTTGGTTTCTCTGAGGCGAGTGCGCCCCTTCTCTCTCGTCATTGCAGGTTTCCTTCCTTTTCATCTCAATACAGCAACTGCGAAGGCTGTGAGATACAGCAGACATGTCAGGGCGACTGCCCGGACGACTCCTGGTCAATCTCCCAAGTAATCGGTCCAAACGACGCGTGGCCAGGTTATGCGGATTCCAAGAATGGCTGGGACAAGAGAACGGAGAATGCGGGATATGAGTATGGCATCTTCGGATTCCCCGACGAGCTTTATGTGTCAGCTGTCACCGCTTACGAGGTGTTCAATGCGGTAGGTCTTGTCTCTCATTATGCTCATGAATAAAAACAGACCCCTGTCCCCGCACAGCTCCGCTTGCGTGCTGAACTCCCCATCGCTGATTCGCCTGATTACGCCAGAGCCTGTCAGAGTCTGCCACTCTCCCTATGGTAGACAGAGGGCCCCTCGGCAACCAGCCCGTTGTGCAGCCGCTTCCCAGCCCCAAGCACGGGCTCACCTGATAGATTTCGGCTGTTCGCGACTCAGATGCTACAGAAACAGGGCACGAGAGCCTCAGGCTGAGAACTGCAGCTTGGACCCAGGGCCTTCACACAATCCCTTCCTCCTGGCCGTCCCGGGGTCCGCTGTCCGCTGAGCTGGAAGGCCAGGCCCCGGATCTTGCTCACTTTATGCGGGAATCGAGCATGCCACGTGGACACAGTCGAGTGACCCTGTGACCCTGCAACACTGAAGCGGCTCCTGCGAGTCATGATCTGTGTGACAATTGAAGGTCAGTGCTTCATGCGTAAAATGACCTGAGATATTTCTATACCACAATTCTGAATCATTGGGCTACGTAGCCCAAGGACCTGAGAAAATGGTTTTACGGGGAAAATGGGGGAGGGGGTTGTGGTCTGTGGGCTCGATCTTCCGGATCAGTGCAGCAGCGGAGTGGGCCGGTGATGCCACCGTATGGCTGCACCTGTGGGATGGCCACCCCAAACCTGTCACAACGGCGCACCTTCATTCACCACCCATATGCCCCCACGTGTCAACACGTGCACAATATGTGAGGCTGGAGATGGACACGTCGGCTGTGCCAGGCTGGAACAACCTCGATGCCGTGGAGATGAAGGTGGTGCTCCACTGCCCGCCTCGGATGGAACGCTGCCGGTTGTGATTGGATACAAGCCATCGTCTGCTTGAGTGCTCTGGTGGATTGTATCTCAAAAAGTATACGTACCTCTGTTGCTCGACTCGCTGTTATGATGCGCGTAATGACCTTGCGCTGTAGACGAATCCGATCGTTGATCCGCTGCGAGCGATGAGATGGATCCACCCACCTCGGCACTCGACGCGGATGCATTCGATGATTAAAACGCTGTCGGCGATGGATTCTGCACATCGCATCTTCACTAAAACACGATGCATATCGTCATAAACGGGCTGTTAGGGAATCCGAGCAACTCGCCACTTGAACACAATGGTGTTGTTCATGATACCATCGTTGGCATCCAACCGATGCGGTGCTGTGTGATGTCTGTGCTCGCTTCTACGGGCGCTGAGTTGGTACGGCTGCGTGGACTCTTCGATTTGCTGTCACGCAGGGAACGGTTGGCTTCCCCAAAGGGAGGGTGTCGGATCTTGGAGGGAGCATCTTCTACCGCCCGGCGAGAGGCTTCCACAGCACCACCAGCTCCAGCGTGGTGGATGTATTTGAATTCACCGGCACAGACTGCCTAGACGAATCTTCGGAGACGGCCCAAGTGGGGCTGATCGTCCCGACGCCCAAGTATGGAGCTTCGACTCCGTTCACTCAAGGTGCAGTCGAGGTGCCCACGCACGTCAGCGAGGAGACGACCATTTCTTTGCAGCTAAAGGTGGAGGTGCGCTGCATATATCTGCTCATTGCCGGCATGCGCTGCTGCTCGGGGGGCATCATCGCTTTGAGTCGATACTCCAGTCCGAGGAAGATCGTCCTTCTTTGTGCAGGGAGCTCAGTTGCAGGTGCGATGAGGCTGATGTGAAAATGCGGCGGCTGTGGTGTGCTGTCCCCAGGAGGTGCTCCTCGCAATCTGCAGGCAGTATGCTGAGGAGGCGGAGAACTGTCGATCACTGAGCGACGTTGCTGCCTTCTATACTGCCCACTCGGTGATGCTCATGACTCCCGTATCGAACGGTACAGATGCGCCGGATTCTAGTACGGCTGGATTCGAAATAATGCAGTACAGTGGGGAGCGCATGTTGTTCGGTACGGGGCGCGCGGAGAACGTTACGGACTCGCCCGATTACCGCATCCGGGTGAACTCCACGATGCGCGACAAGCAGCAGTTGGTGCTGCACATGTGGATCGCCCTGGAGGGCTCGGGCCTCATTGTACGCCACATGGCGCCCGCAATCGCTTTTGCTTGCTACCCGGCTTTCCTCAGTGAACAGTAGAATGCTCACTTTCTTCTGGGATATAATTGATTGTGCGCTAACATGATTGTGCGAGGTCCCCTGCTTCCCTCGGGTGCTCCCTGTGATGTGTCCTTTCACAGCGTGGGGTTGCTGCAACAGCCGAGTGACGAGGCTCCACTGAACCCTGGCCTGATCTATGTAGCCGGCCGATCCTTACTCGATGCTTGCATTTTGAGTAATGAGGGGTTTACAAACAGCAAATGAAACCACCAGAATATCGCCGGCCACTCCTGTTATAGGCTCTCCTCTGCACGCGAGCCCTGCCTGAACGCCTGGCCGGCGCACGGGTCAGGTGAGCACTGGCCGCGAGCCTAGCAGATTGCGACCACGGAGAAGGGAGGGAGGGGAGCTGGTTGGTCAGGGCGCAACTACGGCGCGCGTCGAGCTGACCATCAACACCATGTGCAATCCGAACATAACGGACCCGGAAGAGTGCGCTGATAGCGCCGAGGAGTGCTCACCCAGCATGGTGTATGATGCTTCCAGGATGCGATGCAAGTCCACCTGCATGTCAAATGAGGTGCTCATCGATGATGGCACCGAAGATGGCCGATGTGAGATTTGCAATGCGGGCTCCATTCCAAACGAGAACAACACCGCGTGCGAGGTGAACCCCCCTCAAAGGGAAGACGGATTTGATTGACTACGTGCCACGATGACGCGGGCGCTTTTACATGGTTCTATCTTCCACAAACATCATTATACAAATGGTGATAAGCGCACACAAGTTCACGATCATTTTTATCCAAACGAAACGCTCGGGCGCCTTCGGGAACGTTCCAAGGGATGAGATAGAAGTGTCGGATTGGAATCTGGCTTAGGAAATGACTAACACTGGTCGCACGATGAAACCGTGGATAAAGGCGTAGCCCTTCTACGATTATGCGTGACCCCGGTCGATCCACCGGAATCAATCAAAGGATAAGCCACACACACGCATAGATGGTTAGGGGTGCCCAACTAAAGTTGAGCCGTCCAATGGTTTTAGATCGGGGACATCGGAAGGTCCGAAGAGATTCCTTGGGAGCGACAAAGGAATGCATCGTATTTTGATCTCTGGAATCGTACATGGACTGTCGGATTCGGAAAATTGGCACTGTTAAAAATAAACGGACCAGTTTAAGTTGTGCAGCTCTATAGATAGTCCTCCGACGCTATTCACGCCTATGTGCACCCATCCTCCACCACACCCAACCTGTTCATACATTGTCGCCTGTCACAGTAAGCCACACACGACTCTCACCTCCATCGCCATGATGAATCGATCAAACGCATACTTCAAGACGGTTGATAGGCCAGCCGCTGGATGCGCAGTGTGGCCATAGACCTCTCAGCAACCTGCAGGTGCAGCTACTAAATGGCTACTAAGTGGTGGGCGGGATGCTGATGGCTGCCTCCAGCTCTGCTTGCCAGGAACAGCAGCGGAATATCCTGGTTTGATTACGTGCCACCCGTGCGAAGGAGCGGACGAGTTCAGTGCTGGATATGGCTCAACATCGTGTTCGCACTGCGGGAAGAACTCAATCCGCACGGATAATGACCTCGGCACGTCTGCAGATGAATGCGTGTGTTTGGAAGGCTTCTACAAAGACGCGGGAACCCTGGAGTGTGAGCTATGCCCTACGGTGAGCAGCGCCGCCCTCCCTCTCTGTTCTCCTGAGGTGCTCCGCATTGTGGCTCGGGTTTGTGTACCCGCTTGTGATGGGATGGTGGTCGAGATTAGGACACTGCAGACACGCATGGATGGCAGCTGCTCAGACTTCGGAGGGGCGGGGCTAATTTATCATTCGCGGTCCCTTGGAGGGTCACTCCAGGATGCTCGGCGTGTGGCGGGCGGGCGGACGGGCGTTACACGTGGCTTTGGGTGCGGCGGACGCGCTCAGATGAGACTCGGTGCTTCTTAGGTGGCTCGAGGAGCTCGAAGGGTGGCTGTCAGCTAGGTTAGGCGGGGCGGCTTGCAGCAGGCAGGCGGAGGGCGGCTCAGTGGGGCTCTCTCCATGAAGCTCCCGTCCCGAAGTGTGTGCAGAATCCTTTGATCCCTGGCATCGGTACATAGCGCAGCCGGAAAGCGCGTCTTTCTTAGCCGGGTGGCTGGAATGCTGATTGGCAATGACTCCCACTTGCACACTATCTGTGTCAGGATGTTGGCTCCCTCGGATGCTTGGAACCCGCTGTTACTTGCCACAGTCTGTATCGCAGGGCTCGGCTCGACTGGTGCCGATGTTTCAAGCCACTGCAATTCTGCGAACTCTGAATTAACCAACGCTGGTTCTAGGATAGGTGCAGGCGCACATCGAAGTCCCCCGGCCCCATTACTTCTTTATGATTAGTTTCATGGGCTACCGTGTGACGTCCGTGGCTCGTTGCCATGGATACTAGGGTTTACACTCTGGGAGAGTTGGTGGTCGCGACACTTGAGCTGCTTGGGATTGCGGAGGTGCAGGGGGCAATCTGTTACGGCCACCACCATCCACCGTATACCGATGCTGGATACTGGATCGAGAGTGAGGACATGTTAGCCGCAGACAGCCCCACCTTTAAAAAATGCCCGGCGTTCAAAAGCAGCTGTAACTCCGTGGCAGAGTGCTACGTGGGCGCCGATGGGGAGCCGCTGCCGTCGCCGGGCGCCGACTGCGAGGTGTGCCAAGAAGGGTACAAGGGCCGCCTCTGCAGCTCATGCGAGGAGGGCTACTACCACTATGATGGCACGAAATGTCTTCGATGCGAGGAGTTGCCGTTGTACCCAATGCCCATCTTCCTATATCCCTTGCTCTTCACCTTCACGTTCTTCTCCTTCATGAGGGCCATCTCCGCATCGCTCGCCTCGTTCGCAGTCTGCGTGAACAACCTGAAGATCCTCGCCATCCTGCTCTCCCTCAAGGTGGGGCGCCTACAGGCCCAAGGCATAAGGATTTACGTCCAGCTTTTATTCTCCCAAAAGTCTTCAACAATTACCACCCCAGATTAATGCACCTTATTTATCGGACGGATCGAAACAGGGATGAGTAGTACACGTCATGCATGTGACACAGGGATGAGCAGTACACGTCATCGTCATTCATCGCGACTGTGACACTGTCTTCGACGCGTGCGCCTGCCGCTGTCGCTGTCGCTGTTGCAGCTCCGACACCCGGGGTCCAGCACGCATTGAGTTGCGTGAAGTTGCGCAGTCTCGCGTGTTTGCCAGTGACTGGTGCATGCATCTATGCTGCTTTTGCATTGGCTTTGATGCGTGTGCGTCGGTAGTATCCCGTTCTTCCAGCACTCACACCCTCCTCTCCCACCAGTCTCTCCCCTGGCTCTCTCACCCTGACCTGAATGATGCTTCCGATTAAAAATTCCCTATGCGGCCCGTGCGAGAGAGGCACAAAAAGCCCCCCGGGTCACGTAGATTCCATCTGTCTGATGTACAGCTGTAAAGTTCCTGAATGTTTCTCACATCCACCGGGATGATGGTGGGGTGGCTGTTGTTAGCGGTCCTCGTGCTGTTCAATGTGTTGTACCTTCACTGGGGTGTTGGTTGCTGTCTCTTATGCCACACGCTTTGAAAGGACGGGTGAAAGGGCGGGGGGTCATTGCAGTTGGAATGGGACCCCGCAGATCGGCCCGATGCCACAGAGGGCTTCCGCGACAAACTGCGAGTTCTGAACTACAACATCGATCTCTCGGTCTTCGAGTGCTCCCTCGGGTGGGGCTTCAAGGAGAAATGGTGGTTCACAATCTTCCTGCCCTTCATACTGGTGGCCATGGAGTCCGTGCCGTTCCTCACTGCCATGCTGGCCAATTCCATGAAGTCCCATCGCCCCGATCTGCTGACATACCGCTCGGGCTGGCCTTGGCTTCTTCCCATAGAGGCGGTGCGCAAGGTAACTCACGGATATCGGGTGTTTGTCGCGTATCTCGTCGGTGTCAAGCCGCCGGCATGGGCTGCACTGAAAGATGTGGCCGGCACCCCCGCCTTCACGACCCTCGTGGATCCCGCAATCTCATTCGTCGTCCGCCTCTCGTCACAGTTCTTCATTGTAGAGACCACAAAGACGCTGCAGGCACGCCCCTCCAGCAGGGAACGCGCCAAGTGTGTGCTGCAATGTGGCCGGGCCCTCACCCTGGCCTGGGACGGAGCCCCGCGTTGCGCGAAAATATTGCATTCACCGATCAAACCCCAGATCTAGGGCTGCAGCCACTTCCCAGGCGGCATCGCATCCTGCTGTGGTCTCAATGCTCTCCTGCCACTGTTTGATGTAGCGGCCTACAGGTGATAATTAATAAGACCTACGACAGCTGAGCTCTATTACAGCGCAGATCTTCTTCCAGCGGGCCATTTGCGCGAGCAACCCTCTTGTACGTGTGTGTGCCTGTGCCTTCTTCGGCGTCAGCAGCGCACCCCTTGGCGGAAGTTGGTGGCCGTGTGAAAGCTCCCTCGCCCCTCGCCCCTGCTGTATCTGCCTTTCGAACCTGTTTCACCTGGGCTCCGCGCCGTTCACTCCAGTTCAGCTCAGCAGAACCCAATAGGCAGAGGCGCGAATCCTCTCCCTCGGAGTGTACCAGTATGAACGTGCTGGTCTGGTACACTCGGGAGAGCCAGGAAACGAATGAGAATCCCTTCCCCAGCTGCGCTGGTGCCCGCGTGCTGGTCTCTGCGGGCCTGCCCTGCTTGGAGCATAGCGGCCTGTATCGCTTCATTGCATACGGATCGTCACCACAGATCACCTGTGTGGGGAAGGGGGAAAAGAGTTCCGCCTGGAGCCTTCAGTCAAACTATGCATGCCGCATCGAGCGGAAGCGGTATCATGCCGTACTCCTCTTCCCACGGTATTCAACTTGGAGGTAGAGAATATGAGGCACCTCACTTGCGGGGGGGAGGCCGTTTGCAGGTGTTTGCGAGGAAGAGTCTCAACGGCAAGGGGTATGTTGGCGCAGCGCCGGATATCGACTGGGGTAGCCAGGACCATATGTACATGGTCTACGGTGCGGTGGTGTTCTTCACCTTCTACTGCATCCTCATCCCCGGCCTGAAGATCAAAGTCATCCGGGATGGTGTTGCCCAGCGCACCCTGGGGGACAAGCAGTTTCGGGATCGCTGGAAGTCCTTGTATCTCAAGCAGTTCCCGGAGTTCTGGTGGTGGTTCATCTTCAACTCCTTCGGCAGCCAGTGGGTGTTCGTACTCATCAAGGCGCGCGCCTCCCACAGCTCTCCCTGGCGCTGCGGTGCTTGCCTCAGCTCGAGTTGGGGGGCGCAAGAGCGATGCCGGCTACGGAGGTTGGCGCTTGAGGGCCGGCCTGGTCATTGCACGAAACTGAGAGGAAACAGTAAGAGCGCTGAAAGGGAGAACGGGTCACTCAAGCATATTTTTCAAAGGAGGAAATGCTCCCAAAGGTTGAAGGGCGCCCAAAGGCAAACATTATTCCCTCCCGATGTGAATGCATTCAGGTGAGATTTGTGCAAAACAATAGTGCATCAACGCGCGTATGCAAAGCTCGGCACGGCATGTCCTCGAGTGCCCTGGCGTTCGAGTCTAACCTCTGCGCATTGTGCACTGCCACCATGATGCCAGAACTGTGACTTTACCGAGCCTACAAAACAGCCGTAATTTAATCCGCCGCCTGTAGGGGAGTCCGGGAGCCAGAGAGGCACCCATCCCCAGGTGTGGCGTGCCCACAGAACAGGGCACCCATCCCCAGGCGTGGCGTGCCCACAGCATCACAGGGCACCCATCCCCAGGCGTGGCGTGCGCACAGCACAAATCACCCATCCCCAGTGGTGTGGCACCCCCCGGGATGTGGGGCAGCAGAGACCGCCTGGAAGGGGCGGTGGCCTGAGAAGTGGGACTGGCACGGGCCCTCAAGACAGGCGGCCTGAGAAGTGGGACTGGCACGGGCCCTCAAGACAGACGGCCTGAGAAGTGGGACTGGCACGGGCCCTCAAGACAGGCGGCCTGAGAAGTGGGACTGGCACGGGCCCTCAAGACCGGCGGCTGGAGAAGTGGGACTGGCACGGGCCCTCAAGACAGGCGGCCTGAGAAGTGGGACTGGGTACGGGCCTCAAGACAGGCGGCCTGAGAAGTGGGACTGGCACGGGCCCTCAAGACCGGCGGCCTGAGAAGTGGGACTGGCACGGGCCCTCAAGACCGGCGGCCTGAGAAGTGGGACTGGCACGGGCCCTCAAGACAGGCGGCCTGAGAAGTGGGACTGGCACGGGCCCTCAAGACAGGCGGCCTGAGAAGTGGGACTGGCACGGGCCCTCAAGACAGGCGGCCTGAGAAGTGGGACTGGCACGGGCCCTCAAGACAGGCGGCCTGGATGGAACCGGAGCCCTGAGTAGGTATTAGATCATGTTTTGACGAGGAGCCAGTTAGCTGCAGGCCACAGTGGAGATGTACGAGATGGTGGATGGGTCGGTGCAATGGAAAGGCACTTGAACCAGGCGAAGGTCTGAGAGCTGTCGGTGCAATGCTGACGGAAGCGAGCGTGGCGTGTTGTGGTGCGCAGGTGCTGATGTCGGATTATCCCGCAGTGCAGGGCGCGATGACGGTTGTGTTGCTCGGGTTGCAGCTCTCAGTCATCACCATGTGCCAGCCCAATATAAAAAAACGAAACAACACAGTTCTTATCACACACCAGGTAGGCTCCAGTCAGTTTCCCAGGTCAGATCGATCAGTCGAGCACCGCTAGTGATTGGCCGACAGTCACCAACCACCAGCGCTGGATGTACTAACCGCGGTGTTTCCCAGCATCCTAAGTAAAACCCTAAAAGCAGTGTACCTGTGTGTCTTTGCTTATCCTTGTACCTGTGTGTGTGTGTTTGTGTGTGTGTGTATGCCAACAGGGTCCGCTTACTCCGTTACCCAGAGACCAACAATTGTTGGGCGATGATCGGTCACATCGTTTCATCTTTCCATGCTGCTTTGCATCAGGGTTGGGAACATGTATGAGTTTGTGGTAGCTTGTCACGGCCCCGCCCTGCTCCTGATTTGCTTCTCACATCCACTGGGATGATGGTGGGCTGGCTTTTGTTGGCCGATCTCATGCCGTTCAGTGTGTCGGCAGAGGGGACCCAGAGACCAACAATTGTTTGGCGACGATCGGTCACATCGTATCATCTTTCCATGCTGCTTTGCATTTGGGTTGGGAATATGTATGTGTTTGTGGTATCTTGTCACGGCCCCGCCCTGCTCTTGATTTGCTTTTCACATCCACTGGGATGATGGTGGGCTGGCTTTTGTTGGCCGATCTCATGCCGTTCGTGTGTGTATGCGTGTGCTTTGAGGGCGTCGGGGATTCGTCTGCGGCTGGCTCTATTTATGTCCAGTGCCTTGGGGCTTTTTCACCTGCCGGGGGACTGGTGATCGACAGCCACGTTATGGGGTGCTGACATCTCGTTGTTAACGGGGACGGCCACTGGAATGATTTGGATGATGGGATGTGGCTGTCCCTGTGGTACCCTTCTGACGGGCACTGCCTCTTTGAGTGCGTCGGGGATTCGTCTACGGCTCGCTTTTTGGGAGTGTCTTGGATTCGTCTGACGCTAGCTCCCTCTCCGTGTACAGTGCTCATGGTTATTACACATGCCGGGGGACTTGTGTTCTTTGACCTTGATATGAGGTACTGGCGCATCGCTGTGAACGGGGACGGCCGCCGGGTGGAAGTGGGTTTTGGGAGGCGGTTATCCCTGTGGTGCCATTCTGGCGGGCACTGCCTTTTGGAGAGCTCGGTAGATTCATCTGCCTTTGCTGCGAGGAGAGGCAGAGGGTGGTGAAGTCCACCTCCTGTGTTTTCCCTTGAATTTGGTGGGGAGTTCTTAGGTGCCCGCATGTTTCCTTTTTTTGACATGGGGTGTGCATGCTGTGTGGTGTGACTGCATTCATGACATAACCATGGACCAACGGGTCCCATCCATCGACCGTGAGCCACTGGGGGGCATGCCAGCAGGGTCCGCTTACTCCGTAACCCAGAGACCAGCAGTTGTTTGGCGATGATCGGTCACATCGTTTCATATTTCCATGCTGCTTTGCATCTGGGTTGGGAATATGTATGAGTTTGTGGTATCTTGTCACGGCCCCGCCCTGCTCTTGATTTGCTTCTCACATCCACTGGGATGATGGTGGGCTGGCTTTTGTTGGCCGATCTCGTGCCGTTCAGTGTCCTTGGACCGATTCCTTTGGCACCATGTAGCCACAGAAGATCGGCTGCACTATGTACCCCCACCGAAAATCAAAGGATTCAGCACACACTCCGGGAAACTTATCCGGATTTTCCGGAGCTTCCCAGTGGAGAACGGGATCCCTAAGCCTCGCTGAGCCACCTGAGCGCCTCTGTGACTGCACTGCCTGTGCACGGATGCTGTGCCTCTAAAGGCGGTTCGCATCTATCCCCCGAGCTGCCCGAGCCCTTTGACCGATTCCTTTTGCACCATATAGCCGCAGAAGATCCCGGCCCTGCGTCTACGGTTGTGTGTGGATGTTGCCGAATCGGTCACGTCGTATCATCTTTTCATGCTGCCTTGCATCTGGGTAGGGAACATGTATGAGTTGGTGGTAGCTTGTCACGGCCCCGGCCTGCTCCTGAATTGCTTCTCACATCCACTGGGATGATGGTGGGCTGGCTTTTGTTGGCTGATGCATGCCGTTCAGTGTCCTTGGACCGATTCCTTTGGCACCATGTAGCCACAGAAGATCGGCTGCACTATGTACCCCCACCGAAAATCAAAGGATTCAGCACACACTCCGGGAAACTTATCCGGATTTTCCGGAGCTTCCCAGTGGAGAACGGGATCCCTAAGCCTCGCTGAGCCACCTGAGCGCCTCTGTGACTGCACTGCCTGTGCACGGATGCTGTGCCTCTAAAGGCGGTTCGCATCTATCCCCCGAGCTGCCCGAGCCCTTTGACCGATTCCTTTTGCACCATATAGCCGCAGAAGATCCCGGCCCTGCGTCTACGGTTGTGTGTGGATGTTGCCGAATCGGTCACGTCGTATCATCTTTTCATGCTGCCTTGCATCTGGGTAGGGAACATGTATGAGTTGGTGGTAGCTTGTCCCGGCCCCGGCCTGCTCCTGAATTGCTTCTCACATCCACTGGGATGATGGTGGGCTGGCTTTTGTCGGCTAATGCATGCCGTTCAGTATGTTGCCGAATGTTTCTATGGAGATTACGCAGGCCGAAGCGAAGCAAGCCGCTGGTACGCGCTTATGCCAGTTCAGGATGCTGCTGCTGGGCCATTGTCCACTTTTTTGCTTTCTGCGTAAGCAAGTACACGAAATTTCTTGTCGGATATGTCTTCACTGCTCTTCAACATAGCTGATATATCCGAAAGCCGGACTCTCTGGTATTCGCCTTTGGTTGCTACTTGGGCTATTTTGAGATGGTGTAGTTTTTGAAAGTCTTTGAGAAATGATGGATAAGAGAGTCGTTGAACCATTTTTTGGTCGATTCAAACATCAAACGGTGACACGGGTGTTCTCCGTCGGTGCACGCAGGTCATTATGCTGCTGCTGGCCATGCTCGGGATGCTGTCATACACTGCCAGCTGCGACACCCAGGACGAGGAGAACGGCTGTCTTCTGAGCAACGAGACAAAGGGATTCTGCGTCTCCAATGAATTTCTCTTTGGCATGTTCATCCTCTTGGTGTCCATATTCTTCCTGATCATTGGTTGGAGCGTGGCCATTGACCGGATAGAGAACACGCAGAAAGCCATGCTTGAGAAGCTCAAAGCAGCCATAAAGTGTCAGCTGCCGCTCTTTGACACCGAGGTCCGTCCCCCTCCAAGCAAACCTCTCGTTTTGTGTGTGTCAAAACCGCCAGTCAGAGTATTAGTTTACATTCATCGACCAACAGGTTCCATTCATCGTACTATGAGCCAACGGGGGGGCTAGCCACAAGAATCTGCGTTCTTTACACCACCCTGTCATCAACATGCAGAGGTTGCATCAGACTGTGCAATCTCACAAAAATTATGTATGGCAGTGGTTAGTACATACACCCGTCTGTCCATACTGCATTGCATTTGGTTTGAGATATGTGTGCGTCGGTAGTATCTTGTCACGGCTCAGCTCCCATTCTTCCCGCACTCATACCCTCCTCTCCCAACAGTCTTGGCTCCCTTGGCTCTCTCCCCCTTGCCTGCATGGTGCTTCCGATTTAAAATTCTACGTGCGGCCCGTGCGAGAGAGGCACCAAAATTCCCGTGGCTCGCGTAGATTCGAGCTGTCTTGAGTGCAGCTGTAAAGTTCCTGAATGCTTCTCACATCCACTGGGATGATGGTGGGGTGGCTTTTGTCCGCGGGCCTCATGCCGCTCCGTGTGCCGAACCGCCTGGTGGCCCTGGGCACCTGACTGGAGCGAGAGGGAAGGCGTGCGTTGCCACACACCTCAGAGCCGTGAGGGCCGCACAAAAAACTCTGAACGAGGGTAGCTGATTTTGGTGGACGGCGGGCCTTGCAGATGTTTGGCTTCGAGATCATGGCGTGGCTGGACAGCCTTGAGGTGGGGCAGCAGCATGTACACGGAGTCTTCCATGCTCCCCCGTCATGAACTCTGCACTGTCGCATATGCCGCGCCAGCTCGCGGCAGACTTGCAGACAGTATCGAAGTTGACCTTCACTTGACAGCCGCCTGCCTCGGGGTCATCCCATGGATCCATCGCTGTCAGGGAGTTGCTGCGTCTAAATTCTGAAATGACAGTTGCTTGTAGCTATAGAACAGGAGATGGGGACGCTCCATCGATGCCTTGCCCGTTCATCAGTCCGCAGCGGGATATGGAGGATCCGTGTCGATTCCGGCAATGTTCGATGCCATGTTACAAATGATTCAACTTGCCCTCGTCAATGAGTGAGCGCTTGTTTCAACGAGGGCACTTTCATAGTTTTCCTAGAGCACCGTCCTTTCAGAATGTCGTCACATTCTGGGCACATTGACGGGGGCACGGGGGGACAAATGGACAAAACCTTTGCAACAGCGACAGATCCATATGATGGTCTGCATAGTGCTTGCTACCCTTCTTGCTCAGCTAGATCGTCGCCTGCAACCTTGCATTGCCCTCGTGCTGAGACACCTCTTTTTTGTGCCCAACAGATCTGAACAGCCACAAAAGCCTTCAGGTTGCATCAAGTCATTGCGATTGGCGTAACGCAGAGTCCTAAACCGCAGGGCGGTACATAGCATATGGCTCAGGGGGTCTGTGAGACGTCATACCAGTGTAGACACCGGCATATTATGGTTTCAGGAAGCATGTTGAAGTGCGGGGTTGAGGACGAAGGAAGCTCTCCATGCCGTCCCCGCTTTAGCAACGTTGTGGGGGCCTCCGGGTGAGCGATCGTGGCAGCATAACGATGATGAGGCACTCAGCTTGGCTGAACGGAATATCGGCTTCATGGCCTCTCAGGCGCTGCTGGGCACGCCCGCACAAGTAGGCGCTGCTGGGGAGGCTGGAATATGACAGTGCAGCGGTGGGAGGAATTGCAGGATGGAAAAAAGTCGGAGCTGGTGTCCCACCTGCAAGAGCTAGACCGCTCCTTCAAGCTGTGGGTGTTCCATCATACAAAGCAGAACGAGATTGCGCAGGCTGATATCACGGGCATCGAGCCGGACCTGTCCCTGTGGGACAACGCCCTGGAGCATGCAAAAGACGGAGCCGTGGACAAAGTGGCCAGCGCCCTCGTCACAATGCAGGTATGGGGAGGCGCCTTGGCCGCTACTGACTCCGCAAGTGGGCTCCTCAGGGATTGATGTTTGCTGACACGCCGCTGTTATTGGATGGGGAATCGTTGGGCCATCAGGGAGATCATACGCTCGCAGAGGAAGAGCCGCATAGTAAAGTCACTTTCTACCAGCGGGTCGCCGAGCAATATCCCTTCACAGCTGACTGGATGGCGGTGAGTAGTCCGACCAGGGTCTCGCCCTCCCCTTCCGCCACAATGAGTCGAGGGCAGCTGGACTAGGTGGCCTGGAATCCTAATTGTGAGATTATTCGAGGATGCGAGCAAGCCCGACCTGTGGGAGTCGAGCTCATCCTACGGCTCTCGATGGCGCACCACCAGCGGAGGGATTCCCGTAAATTTCGAGCGCTTCGTCTGTGATACCTAGCAAATGCTGCTTGCTTGTCGGTCGGTGACCTGGAGCTGTGCTCTAAAGTGGTATCCATCCCACTTTTTCTCACAGCTCCTTGCAGACCCGCCATGTTGCAGCTGGTTTGAGGGCCACTCCAGCGGAGGTGCACCTTCTGCAAAACAGGTTTGACTGCAATCAGTTTCTGCTTTGCATCGCGGTACGCAGAACCCTGACAAGTGGCCTCTCCAGCTTAATATTGTGAAATAATCCGAAATCCGTATGCAATGGCTTCACCAAAAGATGAGATTGTCAAGGACCATCTCATCGCTGCCTCTTCCTATGAATGAATGTGTTCCACGGCGTAGGCCTGCGAGAGACCTCCCAGTCTCGCGAAGGAACTGTATGTGGGCCTGTCGGGTTCCGCCTGGTGATCGATACGGAGCTGAATGAGGAACCGCGAGGTATAGTGGTGCATTCGGCACCTCACAGCCGTTGGATGCAGAGCGGAAAGAGAGGCTGTTGCCTGCAGGACTGAGGACGGGTTGCCTGCAACACCAGGGGCACGGCACGATGGTTGACAAGCAGATGAATCATCTCCCACATGACAAATGGAAGGATATGAGCTCGATGCTGGAAAGTTTCATCCAATGCAGAAAAGGCATCTTATCTTTCGACCCAAGTAGAGCGGTGATACTTGGGTCATTGGTGAAGAAGGATCTTAGACCATACGTGTGCGGTGCGAACCTTCTTCTTGCAGCTGCATTTCCACCCGGAAGCTTAGAAGAAATACCTGTTCATGAGTGTGCGCTGAGTCGTCATTTTGCGAGCCCTGGCACGACACAGACGCCTGAGAATGGGCTGGCATATGAACTCGCATGCGAGGGCAGCGGCTGGAGGGTCATTCACGGAGCGTTTCATTCATCTGCGGTGGGGAGCCGGTCTCATGCATTTGTGGGAAAGAGGCTTACGAAAGACATACATCTGCACTGCATCTGTTCCGATCTTACTGTGCAGATTACTGTGAAGAAGCATCCCTTGTTGTGTCAATAGAGAAAATGTCTAATTCGTGTACTCGGACAGCCTGGTAAGGAGTGATTCAGCGATCGCCAGCTTCACCCGTTGATGCGCGCTGGAGTGAGCTGTGTCCGTGGATGGGGCGGTGCTGCTCAGCTTGGTTAGCCACGGAGAACACGCCACGTTCGTCCTTCTTGTTTACTCAGAAATCGTGGCAAATTTACTGGGAGGCGAGCCGCCCCTGGGCTCAGAAGTGCCTCACCGTGGAGCGCGATGAGAAAATTGCCAATCCCAACATGCGGCCTGCGCCCACCATCGGTGAGCCCATCGACCCTGCAATGCATCGGGAGTGCATCATGGGAAGATCTACAGAACCTGTATTTTCTTCACACACTAATCGTGGATTAATAATGACTGCGTTGCTCCCAGAGGGCGCACCGTTGTTGAGGTGATGCAGCCTACATCATTTACTGCATGTTGTGAAGAAGATTTGAATCTTGCATTTTACTCTACCGCTAGTTGTTGGCGAGTCCCGCCTTGCCAACATCGTGGCCTGCCTGTATCATTTGTATCATTTGTCCGTCAATTTGAAAGTGGCGCCTGGTTTGAGGTTAGGACCGATCGAGATTGAGATGCATTTGGCAGCAGCCAGTCCTAGTCTTGCTCAAAGTTATTTCCCCACAATATTTGGAAAATGACGTCTTGGTGATGACATGACCAAACGCTTCAGCTAACGATGTGTAGCTTGAAATATGCAGGTCAAGGACGTTACCCCACATACAAAGAAAGTCTGAGTCACTTTTATGCAACATCGATCATGGCATACAAATCAAATATCGACGACACCTGGAAGCAGGCATTGCACGGTGCATCACCAAATCTCGCCAAATTCCGCTCAGCTGTATCGGCAATATCGTCGATCAGCCGGCTAAGTCCCAATCAAGTCTCTCCATCCAAGACCGGCATGAAAACTGGCAAATTCGACAAAGACTCTCCATCCAGTCCCAATGGCAGCAGTCCCACCGACGAGCCAAATGGCAAGGCGGAATCACCAAGATATGAAAAGCTTCAATCAAAAGCAGAGGGAGCAAATTCGGCCATTGAACATAGCAAATGCAGTAAGACCCCGCATGAGCATTCTAAGCAGACTGCCAATCCAAGAGAAGAGCCCGCCGAAAACCACACAGAGCAGGCCGAAAGTACCGATTCTGATGCAGGGGAGGAATGATGAGGATGCGGAAAGCATTGATGTATTGGAACCCCCCGGCAGGGAATTGTAGTTTAGATGAGGTGAATGAAAGTTCTAAAAAGCAGTCGATGCACACGGGTACAATTTGTGTCGCTCAACCCATCACTGAGATCATGACGCAAATTCGACGAAGCCAGCATTGAGATTTGTATATTGTTTGTTTTGACAACGATGTAGATGTACAGTTCCACTATTCTGTATGTGTGGATGCTGAGGATGGCTATGTATAAGTTCATTTTACTGTTATGCTTTCATAGACGATTATGGCATAGACCCATGGTGCCATGGATTGCTGGGGGGTGGAGGCACACCCGAGACAGGTTTGCAACTGACACGAATTGTTTGGTGACTGACAGGTAAGGTGACTAGGTATTACTCTTGGTAAATTACTGGTACGAGTATTACCGGTAATTTACCAAGAGTAATACCAACCCCCCTCATCGCATTACCTTACATACTTAAGAATTTACCGATAACTTACCACGGTAAGGCGGTATTACCATAGTAATTTACCAATTACCGCTGAGTTTTGCCATTTCCCCCAGTCTGGGGATCCCCGATTGGTCGGCGCTGGATTATTGCATTGTAGTTTTCTCAAAAAATGAAATCAACTCCGCCGTCGAGAAAACGGCAAGATAGTTCGACCTCTCTCAAACACATCAATAGGGCTCTAGCATTTGTTAGCATAGGCGCAATCTATCGAAAATGTCGACAGTATTTGTAATGTGACATAGTTTTAGCAGAGACAAGGCATTTTCCCAAAATCTGAAATGCGTATCCTTTCGGTTTGAAAACTGGTGTACAAATAGGTCTTTCATAGAAGAACATTTTAATATAACATTAGTTGTCATTGGCACAGTATATCGAAAATGTCGACAATATTTGTAATGTGACATAGTTTTAACAGAGACAAGGCATTTTTCCAAAATCTGAAATGCGTATCCTTTCGGGTTGAAAACTGGTGTACAAATAGGTATTTCATAGACAAACATTTTGATCTATAATGTGTTATCATATAGGCGCAATATATCGAATAATATATCGATATTTAGGGTAGTATATCTAATTTTTATCTGATATGGTCTGATTCTGATCTGATCTGAATCTGATATCATCTGATTCTGATTCTGTCTGATTGACAACCTTGGGTCGTGTAGATGGCTACATGTGGTTAGAAACATTTATGCATAAGGGAATGAGTAAAATCGGACAATCGAATGCTAATACTATAATAGTAGATACCTAAGAAAATAAACATGTTGTATGTACTTCTGGAAAAAAAGTATCGGTTGATAGTATACTCGCATGGCTTAGCATACGCCATATGATGCGCCCACACAATTGCAATGATCAACCCCGACCCATAACCATCCAAAACAAATGATTCGGAGCCCCGATGCACCTTTTGGGTTATTCATTGCTGGCGGTATTACTTTGGTATTACCGCCCAAAGTATTACCGGTAAATTACCCGGTATTAACACACCCCATATTCACATTATCGGTAAAGTAGTCACCTTACTGACAGTGCAGGAGTACCACAGTTTAACAGTGCTTGGCACTGCCCACTCAGGTACGTTGGGGGTGGACACGTTCAGCCATATGGACTGGCGGGAGCACGTCAACTGGTGCAACCCGCCATTCCGAATGATCGGAAGGCTCCTGCTGTTCCTGCAGGCTGAGAGGGCTGCGGCCACCATTGTTGCCCCGATCTGGATTTTCCCGCCGTGGTGGGTCTTGCTGTGTCCCGACGGGGTTCACTTGGCAGACTGTGTGGTGCAGTGGACGGAGCCCCAGCCATCTGTGGACACCTTCGTCCCTGGCCTCGGAAGGGCCAACGAGAGGGGGGCGGGCCTTGCTGACTTTCGGGTGCTTCTCTTGCGGGTCTCCTTCGACCGCGAGAGGGAGCCCGCTGACCTTGGGCCTCGCTCGTTGCACCTTGGGGGGGTGTGAGGCTTGTGCCCGGCGTGGAAATGAGGGGGGCTGCCATTCTCAGAGTCATAGGCATTGGGGAGCAGTGGGCTGGAGGCGACGGCAGTTCTCAGCGGCGCACCCGCTGGACGATGCAACTGCGGGCGGATATGCCCTTGGCGGTGTCTTGCACCCGTGATGAGCGGAGCACCATGACTCCATGAGGGGGTATGTCCGGATGTACGTGCGGTACCCGGCATTTTGCCGGGAGCGTGACCCGCACAGGGTGCCTGTGCCTGCGGACCCCGTGACAATGCGCTGTGGCTGTGACTTACAGTACATAGCTAATGCGGCCAGGACTTTACTTGTGGCGAAGACCGCTTCTGCCGTGGTGTTCCCTGCACACAGATGAATATGGCCAGATGGTACATCGGTGTGCTTCCCGAGGCGAAGATCGCTACCAGAAGAATGAGCTGCACGGGAATCGGCACGGAGGTGTGACAGGAGGTCCTCAACGAGAGGAAATTCGCCATCCCTGACAGTCTGTTAACTTGGCCACTCCCGAGGGGTTCCCCGCGGAACGCCAACCCAACTTATTATTACGGGGGGCATTGTGACACAACACACACGAACGATGCCAACAAACCCTTCAAGGGTGTCGTCACATGGCCACAGGAGCTCACCTTAATGGGCTACCTCCCGAAAAACTTTGGACAGGTCTTAAGTACGATAAGCGATATTCATCAGGTTGTGGGAAGAGTTTCCGTGACATCGAGACCTGAAATCGCGATGTGACCATGATCGGACATGACGACAAGCTATCACATCGCATTTCGCCGGCGAGTTCTGGCGGAATCGTATCTGCATCAGCGTGCGTCACTTCAGATTCTCTTTTCTGGGGAATTCTGTTGTTATCCCCGTCACACGCAGGGGCAGACTGGGGGCATGCATGCTTCACGTGCTTCAGCAACTTCTGCTTCTTATAACCCATTCTCAGAACGGTGAAATTTTCAGGGCCTTTGAAAGACCTTTTTGGGGGCCTCTTACGAATAGTACCAGAGCCTCCAGACTATTACAAAAAAATTTAAAAAACGATCTTAAGTGTGAAAAAATCGTTTCCCGGAGGCTGTGGTCTCAGCCAGAGTAGGGTTTCACCCGTACAGTATTCCCACGCACTATTAGGAACTGCAAAAAGCGACAGGAATTGCAAAAACCGACATGGTTCTGTAAAAGACGACACTGGAAAAATGTCGAGCTTGACCTAAGCATTATTGATTGTGCCATGACACCATTCCTGATTCCAGCCCATACAGTAGGCGACAGTGTGAGTGTCGCCAACTTTCATTCTCGGAGCTTTGCGGACTGCGTCTCGTGTCACATAAAAACCTGGCGACCACGTGACACTGAAACGAAAGTGGGACGACGCGACGACCACGACTCAACGGAAAATCATTTTTGTGTATAATTCCTGTTCCAGCCCGTACAGGCGACGTTCATGACAGTGTCACCAACTTTCATTCTCGGAGCTTTGCGGACTGCGTCTCGTGTCACATAAAAACCTGGCGATCACGTACTGAAACGAAAGTGGGACGACGACCACGACACACGGAAAATCATTTTGTGTATAATTCCTGTTCCAGCACATACAGGCGACGTTCATGACAGTGTCACCAACTTTCGTTCTGGGAGCTTTGCGGACTGCGTTTCATGTCGCATTTTCGGATATAAAAACCTGGCGACCACGTACTGAAACGAAAGTGTGACGACCACGACGACGACACGTTAATGATTAAACGCCGCATGGGCCCTCCGTCGGAGACGGGAGGGTATAAATCGATCAATTCGTTCATGTCATCAATCCTCATTAACCGTCATCGCCATTCCAAAAAACCGACGAATGGTGCCGTCACGATCAAATCCACCGCCCGCGCCCTGCACTGTAACCAAAATTCGTCACGACCATATGACCAACCCGATTTGTGACAAAAGAAACTGATGGTTTTCTGATCAGTGTAGAATGACAGGCAGTATGACTGTCATCCGGAGCAGATCTGAAAACTGAGGTTTTCTGATCAGTCGGAGGCCTAAGAGGCCAGCTTCGTTGCTGAGAAGGCAATATATTGCCGTGTTCTGTGAACTGTGATTGTGTGGACTTTCTTGACACAGTAATTTTCAGCGTATATATTTTCAGTTTATATAGATTGTATATTTTGATTATTTGGCAGTATGGAGTGGTACACGGATGCAGTGTTGTGCCAGAGACGTATCGACGATCTTCAGCAGCAGCCAGCGTATGCAGCAGTGTTCGCAGCGTTTGATGAAGGGGAGGATTTGACGCAGCCGCAGTCGAAACTCCTGCGACAGATGGACAGGGCGACAGCGCGCCTTGCTGAGCTCAGGGGACTCTCTCAGGTTGCATCTGGCGAGCGTAAGCGCCCTTGGGAAGCCGCACCTGCCGCAGTCGACCTTTCGCTTCTACCTGGATCGGACCGACTCGAGCTGACGCGCACTGACCTTGATGGGAAAGACAAGGGGCTTCGGAAGCAGTATCTGGAGACGCAGCACCACTTTGTCGCCCACTCGGCTTCGCAATCGGCTCTCGCGGACGCGAAGAAAGCAATGGAAGGTGTGGAACTGCCAATACATGGACACACTTAAAAGCGCCCAACTAAACGCGACGACACCTACCCTATGATTTAGAAAAATGATTTGACACATAAATAACACGTATGCAAACAGTAAGTTGACCACTTTGGGCATACCAAGGGTTCATAATACGCATTGTGCGGTGCTCCTTGTGATAGGATTATGAATTTGGGTACAGTAGTAGCCATTGGGCGGAAGAGGGACAGCCATTATTCCCGGTTGAGGTCAGTCAGAGGAGGGTGGACCTTCAGATTGCACGGGGGGTGCAGCCTGACGAGCCACTGTTGCAGCAGATTGATGGCAGGCGGTTCCAGCGGGACCCGTCGGCTGACTGTCTGACAGGGAAGAGGCTAGACTATCCTCAGCTGACTGAGGAGGTACCTGCTCAGGATGCTTGGTGATGGTTCTGGGTTGGACCCTGAGGCTCTCTCGAGGAGGCAGCTGTATGGGACACAGTCCTTGCGGTCTGGTGGGGCCACGGCGGTGGCTGAGGCTGACCAGGTCACGGACTTCGAGTTCAATCAATTTGGGGGCTGGAGTTCTTCGGCGGCTGCGGCCACCTACAAGGCCACCAAACTTGACCGCAGGCTGACGGTGTCCAGGAGCATGCCGCATGCTCAGGAGAGTAGGCGGCCCTTCTTGTCTTGTTGCGTGTTGTTGCCGCCTTGCATCGTACGTGCACTGCTTTGTGGTGAGATTTGAGGGTTGCACCGGCCGGATTTGGCATTCACATAATTATGTGTCATATGTGTCATGTAAGCTGGGCTATGTAGCCGCAGCTGATTAGAAAACTGATGGTTTTCTGATCAGTGTAGGATGACAGGCAGTATGACTGTCATCCGGAGCAGATCTGAAAACTGAGGTTTTCTGATCAGTCGGAGGCCTAAGAGGCCAGCTTCGGTACGGAGAAGGCTTCTTGCCGTGTTACTGTGATTGTGTGGACTTTCCCACCCGCCCTCCCTTACTTGTGCTTCAGGTACATATGTAGAGAGACCGCTCCTGCGGAGAGCGGCGGGACTTGTAGGGTGTCGAATTTCAAAAAGAAAATAGCCCGGAAATTGTTTGAGAGTTTTGACCCAAAGCCCAAAGCCCCCCCCCCCCCACCTTTTTCGACGCCGAAGGCCAAAAGCCCCATAGGACCTGTGCCTGTTCAGTGCCGACTGTTGTGATGGGAAGTGGCTATAGTTATCCTTCAGATGGGGGGCTGCGAAGCTACTTCATACCGCTTCCCATTTAGGCATTGTTGCAGTAGGCTTTGCTTGGTGATGACTTTGTTATTTGTCATCATACCTGACTATATGCTGGAGCGGGTGATTATGCTTTTTTAGGGTTTATTCAGCCCCAGCTTAGCAGTTTTGGTCCATAAAGTCTGTACTCTTTAGCGTAATGATATTTGGGTCCAGCGGGACAGTATGTTTGAGCCAGAGTGCTCTAGGTAGTCCTGGGCTAGCTGCCTTCGGGTGGGGACCAGGTGGGCGGATTTGACATCGGGACCATTGGTCCGTATTTTATTATTCCACACGCAGTGCACCGGCCGGATTTGGCATTCACATATGTGTCATATGTGTCATGCAAGCTGGGATATGTAGCCGCAGCTGATTAGAAAACCGCAACCGTCACGATCAAATCCACCGCCCTGAACTGTGACCAAAATTCGTCACGACCAGTAAGAGATATAAATCGACCAATTCATGTCATCAATCATCATTGACAGTCATCACCATTCCAAAAAACCGACGAATGGAGAATTCGCACGTCAAGGAATATACCTTCCAAATCATCTAGGACGTGTCGCACACGTGTCGCAGACATTCCTCTTTACGTAAGACACTTTTCAGGTGCACGTTTTGGTCTGCGATCGGTTTTGCAACCGAAACGACCAAACCACATATCAAACTCTTCGGTCACGTTTTTTTCCTCTATGAGAAAGCACGCGATAGAACTTCTCATAAGATTAAACACTTACATTAGCGAGTTTCACGCAAATTTCAGCAGCCAATTCTTTCGCTAGTCCGACGTCAGAAGATGCCGCATTTTTCGGGGACACCTCGGTCCACGTCGGATCGTCTGCCGATTTGCTCAATTCGCTCGTGAGAATTGCCTTCAATTCGCTCGCGCGAGGCCAAATTCGAACGAAATGAAAACTCAATTCGGCAGCGACTCAATTCGGTCAGCTGACTGTACCTATTGAATATTCCATTGAGACCCAACCAAAATTGGCGCTCGTAGACTTTGCCAGTAACATCGGACTTTTGCAACAAGATGGATATTTTACGTCCACGTCGGCCTAGCGAAAGAATTGGCTGCCGAATTTTGCGCGAAACTCTCTATTAATATATTTCGGATTTCAGATTCGAGATTGAGATTCGCCATTCATAGTTTTAGACAGAGATTAACACCGTAAGGGCGAATTCGTTTTTAGCAGTATGGGATCAATATGAGCGCGGAAACATCCATAACTGCCACGGCAGTCAACTATTGGATATTTATGAAGTATTAGTAATGTCCATATTGGGGACTTGGGCGAGGTCCCTCAACCCTTCAATGTCCACCAAACTCGGTATATCGAGTGGGGGATTTGGTGGAAAGTGCAGGGGTGTTCTGCTGGCAGGTAACAAAGGCGTCGTCTATGAAAAGTGCTCTAAAGGCTTCAAATTAAGGATATCGTATTTTTTTTCATTGATATGCACCATAAGTCATCACCCACTCATACCATCAAGTCAATAGTGGTGTCATGTTCATGGCACATGCCCAAAAATGCCCCCAACAGCTGTTCAACAAATTTTCCTTAAGTATGGTGATGGTGGGTCACATCATTATATTCGTGTGTGCACATACGGTGTGAGTGATAATTAGGTGCCATATCATCCACCTAATTCCATCGTAATATAAGGTATGCGAAAAATTGTGGCAAATGGATGTCTAGAACTTAAGTTATTGCCGAAAACGTGAAAATAAGTTCGTGGTAAACACGATCGGTATGAGCAGTATGGCAATTCGCCCTTAAGGTGTTAAGACGGAGAGTTCACCATTCAGAGTTTCAGACAGAGTGTAGGATTGCATGGTCCGGTCTTTCGATCGAAATCCAAGAATCCCCGATCACAATCGGGTCAGACGCATTTCTCAAACTCTGTGCGAGTGCAAAATAAACCACCTGCCGCCTTGCTGTAAACCTATGTAAACCGTGATATATGCGTGGTATATTGCATTTTTTAATGTAGTTACAAAGAAAATTTCAACCATGTATGCATACAAGCAGCTGGTATCACCAGCCTTGCTTTATCACTTCCAAATCTCTTCATTTGAGCACTTTTTCCGGTTTTTCAAACCTCGCCAAATTTTTTATAACTCTCGGGATCGTATAGGATCGTGTTCTAGCGCACCGGAATCTTGTTATTCCTGAGGTTCGAAAACCCCCATATGCGTTGAGAACGAAGTGTACCCGGTTGTACCACATCGCACTTCGAAGTGTACATCCGCGATTTCTCCATACGGCCGGTGCCTTGCGCAACGAGCATGAGAATCGCGGACGCCTTCTTTGACGAAATGCGATATATTATAGGTGCATATATATTTGATACGCTATCCGCAATTAAACTTACTGAAAGTGAACACTTAACGTTTCATCTCGAGTGAATAACGAGATGGAACGTTGAAGTGCGGTTGAAACCCTAGCCTTCAAGGCCTTTCAACAGCACGAATCACGGGATGATGGACCTATGCAAGCAAGGTGCAACGAAGCTAATTCGCGTTCAAATAGCCTTTGTAGTTAATACTGATACCTCTGCATGGTCAAAATGTTTACCAATGAGCAGCACACAATTCTGGGAAAATGCCTCATCATGATCTCGCCAGGACCCCTGGTCAACGCCCGTTGGCGATCAGGTCAACGCTCATAGCGGGCGATCCGGCGGTCGAAATCCATTTTTGAGAGCAGATTTCCAGGGTACCGTACCCCACTCTATATCCATAGCCGCGAGGAATTTTCCATTCGCGAACTCTACAGTCGACCACGCTATCCTATAGAGATTAAGACGGACAGTTCACCATTCAGAGTTTCAGACAGAGAGTTCGAGACGAGATTAAATTTTACGATCGCCATCGCATCGTGTCACCTGACATGACATGACTGACGTGACATGACATGACACTCGCACACTCGACACTGCACTGTCGACTGTCGACTGTGACTGTGCGTGTCACTTAAACTTTGTACTGTACAGTACTAGGTACGAACGACTGTGCATATACGAGACGGAGATTACAGATTTTTAAAATGTTAATGTTTAAAATAATTTTACGAACGCCGTCGTGACACCGAGACGTGTTATATAAATCATATATATGTACATATTATATCTATATAATATGTATTTATATTTATACATTTATTATAATATTTACTATAATATTTACATATATTTATACATTTATTATAATATATATCATAATAATTACATACAATATACACATAGTACATGTATAATATGTATGTATATTTATATATTTATTTTAGATATTTCTATTTGTTAAATCTTCATATATATAATAATTAAATAATTAAATAATTAAATAATTAAATGTGGGGGCAGACTTGTCTCATACCTCACGACAGATGGAGATGGTGGCCTAGTCTGTATCAGAGATATCGGCAGCGAGATGGGCGTTTTTATCATGCTCACGCACATCATGGTTTTGGAAAGCAGGGCCGCGGCCAGTCGTGCTTGGGGCCCATCGTTGCAGACCGAAGTCTTTCTGGTTGAACAAAGGGTGGAGTTATAGGAACACATTATATTTAGGAACAAGATTATTTTGAGCCGAGTCAAGGGAAAGTGCCATAATATGATGTATGGACACAGGACACGGTTGTTCCGTGTCGTTGATAGAACTGGTGATGGACATGCACGGGAACCAAGCATGATCTGCTGAAATCTGTATAGGCAGCCCTGACTGGGAGTCCCGGTCAGGCCCCTATGACAGACTCCTAGGACCAACACTGGACTGCTGACTGATCTATAGGTTCGTGTTGTGACACACGCTGTGTCACAGGTAGGCTAGACTCCGAAACCGTCCGAGACCGTTCCGGGTATATCTAGCTTAGGGTTTATTTATCTTGAGAGTTTATCCACACAGTTCGGGAGTTTCTGATATCTAGTGAACTAGGATATTCCAGTAGGTCGTGGCCCCACCCACGCTTTTATTCCACTTGCTGATTTGGCCATGATTGGCTAAACGGCCGCTTGGAGAGGTGGTGCGCGCGGGCGCGTTTGGGTGCGACTAGGATTTATGGTATGAATTGTTTGCGGTAAGCAACTGGGAGTGGCGGCCATGGGGACCGCGCCTCGTTACGGACTAGTCTTAGCAATGTTCGGATCCAGTTTTGCACCGGCACTGGCCCTGCTGGTTACTGTTTTCTGGGCTGGTGTTCGCGACACCTTCGACTTCGACGACATCTTCGAGTGCCCCTCGCCGCTCCACTCTCTTAGCTCCTCTCCGCTGCTGACCATTACCATTTTCCCGCTACCACACCCAACCGCGCGACTGCGTACCACCTCCCCTCTGGCTTTTCAGAGTATGGGTATGTTGACCCGAGCGAAGAAGTCCCTGGACAGGGACAGTGACATCGACGCCTCACTGAGGCTATTAGACGGGGTTCGGAACAGTCCGACGGTGCGTACGCCAACTGTTCCGAACCCCGCTCCGACTTCCAACGAGGAAGCAGACGTGGCGACCAGGAAGTACTTACAGGAGCAGAGCAAGCTGGTTGACGACATCTACAAAGCGCGTCTACACCGCCAATGGGCCAAGGGTGTCCGCGAGGATGTCCTTGGGGACAAGAAGCACCACTTCCGCGGTACGGACGACGCTGGCCTCCTCTCCGAGCTGGTGGTGCAGCTGCGTACGGAGTTTCATTCGGCTGGACTGGAGCTGGCATCCTTTGACCTCGACGACCCTCTGGCTCGTGTGGTGACCAAGGTCAACGGCTTGCTCTTCGACGTTCTGGCTCTGGTGATCGAGAAGCACAGCAACGCCTACGTCTGGTTGACTGGCACCGACGCCTCGTCTGACCGTGATGGAAGGCGAGCCCTGGTGGACATCATCAAGGGCTGTGTACCGGTGGCGCTACGTGAGTCGCACCAGGAGGAGCACGCCGCGTTGCGTTATCCCGCAGACACTGACCCGCAGCCCATCTTGGCTCGGGAACAGCGTCTGGTACGGGATAACAAAGCTACGGACTGGACACCCATCGAGGAGACCAGGAAGCTATCCCTGTACAACCGGCTGGACCCGGTGTTTTACACCGCGGTCAAGGTGCGGTATCCTCTCGCGGCCGATCTCGCGCATGTCTCCTTGGCGTCTCTCCGCTCCCTTGTGGTGGAGATTTATCAGGCTTGGGCGCAGACGACGGCGGGGAAGGCAATCTCGGGCAAGAGCGGCATCTCTGCGCAGCTCTCTAGCACCGAGTACGGCGCCCTTCTCAACAAGATCAACGAGCTTCAGGACTTGCTACGGCAGCAACGCGGGGCGGACGCGCCACCGGCGCAGCAGCAGCGGCAGCAGCCGCAGCGGCAGCAGCGGCAGCAGCAGCAGCGCGGTACGCAGCGGGGATTCCGTGTCGGCACGCACCCGTTGCCGGCGGTCGGTTTCGACCGTGACGACCAGAAGGCGAAGCCCTTTTGCGGGAGGTGCAAGAAGGCGGGAAAAGGTGAGCAGTACCACTTCTACCGCGACTGTCCGTTGGGCGGGCGTCAGCATCCCCCGCACTCGGCCGCGGCATTCTTGGCTACTATCCAAATTCATGGTCCTCCCACAAGGACCAACGCGCGATGACTATTATGAGTGCCACATGGGTCTTTGAGGCGTATATATGCGTTTGGCATCATATTTATGAGTCAATTGAATAATTTCCCCTACAGGATCGTCCACGCGTGTGCTAGAGGGGCGTGCTTAAAGGGTGCGCTTTTGATATGTTTTTTTATCGAAATCGTCGAAAAAAAGATGGTCCTCCCACAAGGACCATAGTCTTTTTTAAGCGTCCTGGCGGTTGCATGGTGCTCGGTGTTGGCCGCTCATGGTCGCACACCTTGGGTTTATGATCAAATATGAAAACTTAGTTGGATAGTCCACACTCTAGTCGCCATCTGAGCTCTCGTTTACCGTGGCGGGTGATCACTCCCGAGTGAAATAAGAATTTTGTGATTTTTGCACTTCTAATTTTCACTTCGCGTCAAGCTAACGAGTGCACATCGCTCACATACTTGCCCATATGGCTTATGTTAAGCTTTCAAAAAATCATTTTATGGATATACTTCAAAAGTTTAAGCACCATACGCTCCTACCACACTATGAATGCACTCTAGCGGGCATCGTGGATAATGGGTAATGTTTGCACCGATTATCCCATTCCGGCTAAAAAATCGACTAAAAAGGTGTACGGTTGTTAATAATCATTAGAGATGGCCAATATGTGCACTCCAACATGACGTATGACCCAATATGATGGGGACATGTGTATACGATCGATATGATCGCATGGACGCCGGTGTAGCCTGCACATACTATTCCCAAAAAAATATTGAAGATATCGTATATTTTTGTGCCTTTTGAATTTTCAAAAAAGTGCAATCTGAAAAAGTTGAGGGTGCTTGTCGCAAACGCGAACGCCATGGATATATTGGGTGGATCCAGGCCGGACCAAGCATCGAAGTAATTAATATATGTCCCATTTATACTAAAAATCATTGGGCGCGCCTTCTAGATCCGAACCAATGCCCAATTAAATTCTTGCAACATTGGTCCTTGTGGGAGGACCATAATCGATTATGGTCCTCCCACAAGGACCATGGGATAGTAGCCACTCGGCCGCGGCATTCTGCATTCCCATCGACGAGGAGGACGCGGAGGGGGTGCGTGCATTGGCCATGTGTGCCCTGTTCCAGCAGGCGGCGGATGATGGGGCTGAGGCGTTTGCCACTGCGGCATCTACGTACGGGCCGCCTGCGGTACTCTGTGCGGGTGCGGTGGGCGGGATCGACGTGTCCGCTTACGGCTTCACGGTAGAGCCGCAGCCGCTTGCCGACGAGCCCGCAGGTGACGACATTCATCAGCGGCTGGACGATCTCGCCGCGGAGGTCCATGCCGCGGCAAACTGCAAGGTGCACTAAACCCACGCATCCTTCCCACCACCGGCGGTTCTCGAGCCGCATGCATCAGGGAAGATATCTTCCTGGGATTGGCCGGCCCGGGGCCGTGTCACGGAGGCCCGGGCCGAAGGCGGGCCGAAGGAAAAGTTGCGGATGGGCCGAGTCGCATTGAGGGGAAAATCGATAAATTTCCAAAATTTTATCGATTTTTGACAAATTGTCATACTTAAAATTAAAAATTTGCGCCTGCGGCGGGCAATTTTGGGTTCGGGTCGAGACGGGCCGAAATATGGCCGAAGTAAATTCCCAATGCGGGCCGAGTCACCTCCGCGGAAGATATCTACCCTGGCATGCATCGGCTCTGGTGTGCGGCCCCGCAGCAGCGGGGAACATGCCGGAGGAGCAGGTTCCGGCAGGTGGTGCGGCGGCATCGGCATCCGCCGTGCCGGCCCCTGCTATGCCTGTCTCGCAGGAGGAAGATGTGAAGCCCGTGCCGCTTCAATCGGCGCGGGTGACTGCCACGACGGACGGTGAGTTCCCTGGGTTCGTTCAGACTGTCAACCACGCCGCCATCGCGCCGGTTGACCTCACCGGCTACGACACCGACGACTACGAGGACTTTGCCGACGGCAGCTTCCGGCTGAAGCCGCGGGGCTCGCCTCCGTCGGCCAATCATGTGTCCGGACCACCCGTGGACAACCAGAGAGCCTACGGTTGTGGGAAGCCGCCCTGGGGCTTTCCTGCCACGGTTGGGCCGTGGGGAATTCCTTTCCTCCTTTCCCTCGTTCTTTGCATCTCGATCATGGGGGTGGCAGCCGTGCCCGATGCTCAGTCGGCTGCGGGATTGCCTTCGCCTGGTGGTGATCTCGATTGGGAGACTCCGTCAATTTTCTCCACGAATGAATTTGTTGAATCCGTGATCCCGGCTCAGGCTTCTTTGTGGCTGACAATGTGCCACCGCTTGAGCCGCCTGAGCCCCCTGACATCTTTCAGGATCTTGCTCAGGCAGATTTGAGCTTCGACATGGCCTTCTTCTACGGTGTGGCTCTACATGAGAGAGGTCCTTTCGGGAACCCTCCCTTCGGGTCGGACTTGATTGAGACCACCGCTGGCTACTTTGGTGCTGTCGATTGACATGGTGGTGTGCGGAACTCCGGTGACTTCAACAATTTTCTGGTTTATGCTTTTGTTTTTGACATCTACAAGTTATGTTCTGGCTTGCTAGCTCGGTGCCCTTCAGTTGTTTAGCGGGTGCACAATGCCCGTAGGTTTCTGCACCTGTGCTAGCTAGAGGGTTTCCAATTTGTGTTTCAGAATTGCACAGTTGGATTAGCAGTTAGGTCTGTCAACCTGGCTCCTGCCCTAACTTATCTTACATTATCTGACTCTCGTAGACAGTCACCACCCACAGTGCTGGGGTGGTGTGCTGAAATCTGTATAGGCAGCCCTGACTGGGAGTCCCGGTCAGGCCCCTATGACAGACTCCTAGGACCAACACTGGACTGCTGACTGATCTATAGGTTCGTGCTGTGACACACGCTGTGTCACAGGTAGGCTAGACTCCGAAACTGTCCGAGACCGTTCCGGGTATATCTAGCTTAGGGTTTATTTATCTGATGAGTTTACTGGAATATCCCGGTTCAAGATATCAGACAGTCAGTGAACCAATATAGATAAACTCGTCATAAGAAATAAAACCCTAAGCTAGATATACCCGGAACTGTCACGGAGTCGGAACGGTCTCGAGTCTAGCTACCTGTGACACTCGGTGTGTCACAGCACGGGCTTACGGATCAGTCACAGGTCCAGTGTTGGCTACCTAGGAATCTGTCATAGGGGCCTGCACCGGGACTCTCGGTCAGGGCTGCCTATACAGATTTCAGCACACCACCCCAGCACTGTGGGTGGTGACTGACAGGTAAGTCAGAGAATGTAAGATAAGTTAGGGTAGGAGCTAGGGTGACAAACCTAACTGCTAATTCAACTGTGCCATTCTGATACACAAATTGAAACCCTCTAGCCGGCACAAGTGCAGAAATATACAGGCACTCAGGTCCTGCTAAACTACTGAAAAGCACTGTGGCAGCAAACCAGATTGAAGATTGTAGATGTCAAAGTAAAGCATAAACCAAATTGAAGACCATGTTGAGGTCAAAGCACATCTCAGTACACCACCAGAAAGTGGTGCACTGCCAGAGCCAGAAGTAAAGCTACTCGGGGTCAAAGTCCAGAGGAGCACCGTCACCACAATGTCCACGGTAGTAGCTTGCAGCACTGCTCTCCAGTGGGTCAGGCGGCCGGTGAACCACCGTCGCAGCACCCAGGGAGTGCAGTACTGCATCCAGAGTGACGGGGTCCAGCCCGGATATACCGGGGTAGATGCATAAGTCTCCCCTGCACAGCACAGGCTGCGGTGCAGCCCGACCCGATACCTGCATAGAGTCGATGTCATTGGCCGCCGTGTAGGCGGCAGCTCCCACTCCCATGACCGAGATCAAAAGAAAGAGAGAGACAAAGTAATGAAATCCCCACGGACCCGCGTGTGCGGGGAAGCCCCATGGCGGCTTGCCACAACCGTAGGTGCGGGATGCACCACCAGACTGAGGCACGTGGGTCGCGGACTCTGACGCATGATTTGCCGAAATGGCCGGAGTCTGCGGCTTCACGATGAAGCTGCCGTCGGCGAGGTCCTCGTAATCGTCCGTGTCGTAACCCGTGAGGTCAACCTGCCCGATGGCGGCGTGGTTCACGGTCTGAACGAACCCAGCGAACTCACCGTCCGCGTCCGCTGTGGTGGTTACCCGCGCCGATTGCAGCGGCGCGGGTTTCACATCCTTTCCCTGCGAGACAGGCATAGCAGGGGCCGGCACGGCGGATGCCGATGCCGCCGCACCACCTGCCGGAACCTGCTCCTCCGGCGTGGTCCCCGCCGCGGCGGGTCCGCACACCAGAGCCGAAGCCTGCTGCTCGATGCCGTCAGGAGGCGGGAAAGATGCGTGTGTGAAGTGCACCTGGTGATTGGCCGCGGAGTGAACCTCCGCGGCAAGATCGTCGAGCCGTCGAAGAATGTCGTCTCCTACGGGCTCGTCGGAAGCCGACTGCTGCTCCACCGCGAAGCCGTAGGCGGACACGTCGATGCCGCCCACCGCTCCCGCACAAAGCACCGCAGGCGGCCCGTACGCGGCAGCCGCACGAGCAAAGGACTCCGCGCCATCGTCCGCTGCCTGCTGAAAGAGTGCACACATGGCAAGTGCATGCACGCCCTCCGCGTCCTCCTCGTCGATAGGAATGCAGAATGCCGCGGCAGAGGTGGGCGGGTGTTGGCGCCCGCCCAACGGGCAGTCGCGGTAGAAGTGATAGCTCTCACCTTTGCCTGCCTTTTTGCACCTGCCGCAGAACGGCTTCGCTCGCTGGTCGTCCCGGTCGAATCCCACGGGCGGCACCTTGTGCTGTCCCATACGGTAGCCCC
>LGRX02033668.1:0-39679 GCA_001247695.2 Cymbomonas tetramitiformis | reverse complement strand
CCTTCTCAGCTCCCGCCTCTATGGTATGCCTTCCTCTTCTCAGCTCCCGCCTCTATGGTATGCCTCCCCCGGCTTCCACTGCGAGGAAGTCTGGAGCATCACGTTTCCCATACATATCGACTTCGTTCTATAGTGTTCATTTGGAAAAGTGCTTGACTTTAGCTGCACTGCGCCCCGCAGCTTGCTAGTGTTACTAGATTCTGACGGTATGGTGCTGTTCATTTACAGGTGGCCACCAGCCAGCTTGGTGCATTGCGGCACTCACAGGCCAGCTCCTATTACCAATCTTCAGCAGCACTCCATGCGTTATGACAGAGGGGCATGCGTGTTTGTGCTGAAATAGACAGTTGGAGGATTCGCCGTTCTTAAACCAATTCTAAACTTCTCTGGTCCATGGCTTAACAATATGAATATGAAATCTAGATAGAGTGGCACATGGTATGCATCTACCGTTGGTGTATCGTGACGCGGAGTTCCCTATCATGTGATGATGACGATGACGATGACGGAGGCAAGAATCGTGTAGTGATTATCGTGGACAGGAAAGTCATGATGGCATTGAAATTAAATAATTTGAGTGATCGCGCGACGAAGGCCTTGCTTATGGAGTAAATTAGCAACTGGTAGTCGACAGACCAAACTAAGGTCTCCGGAGATGAGCGCGATATGGTGAAGTAGGATATCGCTTCGTCATGTTGTTCAAATAGTCGGTACTCAATGCGGCAGTCCTCCAGTGTCACAATCGGGAATAGCAGGAAAAGGTGTGGTGAAAGAAATGGTGTCCTGCATCTGGAAAAGTACTCATTTGTTAGACATGTAAACTGTGTGAGGAGTGGACGTCCGGACATCTCGTCCGTTTCTTCAGTGTGGAAGAATTATCGGAACTCTTTAGCACCCTAAAGCCATGGAACGTTCCATGGTCAGTGCAAGCGTCCGTTCAGCATCTGGTCTGCAGGAAAATCAATCGAATAACGCATACGCCGAAAGGTGGCGTGCGGCAAAGGTTGCCAATCAGTATCGGAGGCGACTTGAGTACAGTATCTGCGTGCCAAATATATTTTCCTGGAATATATGCGTGTGTGCTGTATTCGCAGTTTTCACAACACACAGGATAAACTCGTAATTGCTTGATAACGCAATATGTCCGTTATATCGGGATAGTAGGTTTGATACTATACACGGGTTACGGAAGTAGTTCTATGCCCGACTGCAGGGGGTGTCACGGATCACCAGAACTGGTCACCGTGTGTATTCCAGCACATCACCTGACGGTGAAAACGCTCAAACCCCGCTTTATAACAAAAACGCTGCGTTACCAGCACCCTCCCTGCCATCATTCAAGTGTAGGATAGGGCTGCCGTGTACAGAAAGCTTGTTGCGGTTGTATGTATGATCAGTCATTCTTCCGAGTCATGAATCCCAACATAATGAGACTGAAATATGTCCCCAGGTAGTCCAGCTGACTAAGAGCCTTTGTGCAGGCCCCTGGCAGATCTTAAATTGTGTACGCAGGGTGCCTGCCACCGTCTGCGTGGGTTTATCACCGTAGAACAGTCACTGTCGTCTACGTACCCGTTGTTCGATACGATATGTTCCAGGCATCGATGGTAAAGGTTTAGGTTTTGGTATCTTACGGTATTTCACTTATCAATAGCATGGCTGTGCACTCAACCTCTCACGTGTTTATTCAAATATAAAAGTGGGGTATATTCTACTAGGTCGTGGACCCGCGCTGCACGCTTTTGTCCAGATTTTGGAAATGGTTTGCTAAACGCGACCGCTCGGGTAGGTCGTGCTGCGACGCGCTTGGGCGACTTATAGACTAATGTGGCGCGAGCGAGCGGAACCGCTAGGCCGCGATGATGGCGGTCTTCATGTGTGCGTCGCTATGTTGATGTTGGTTGAGCTCAACCTTGGAAGGGAGGGGGGGCAGAGAACATTGATTTTGCCCCCCTGTACTTTTTTTTCGGGTCTTACTGGGGGGGTTGACCCCCTCCCCCCTCCCCTCAAGTTGTCGTGACTTGGGGGGTTGCCCATTTTCCCCATTCGATGTCGTGCAACCGGGGGTTTCACACGGATACCCCCATCACGCGTGCGGGAGCGGATTCTTTTTTCAGAATGTTCCTGCAGCTACGGTCCCTCCATGCACACTTCCATCTTATCCCGCTGGTCACAGGAATATATATCATCGTGGCCGCAAGTCTGTTTGTAAATTGGCCCTCGATGGGTCCATCGCTTGGGTCCCTCGGACCAATGGATGTTCCCACGCCCCACCTGAATTGCTGACCGCACGCCTTCATCGTGTTTGTCCACTTAATCATCGACTTGCGATGCAAAGTTCCTTCAAATTCATACCCTCTCTAACAATTTTGGTTCATTCCATATTGTTCCATTCACATGGCCACAGTATGCGGATGACGTGCCTGACCTCAAGTCGAAACCGAAATGGTGCAAACGAAGAAAACATTCCACGCTCGCAGTTCATCTCTCTCACTCACACTTCGAAAGTCGCTATCCGGAGGCAGAGTTGTGTACGGCATGGTGTCGTGCGTCAAACACGCAACAAGGTTTTGCATGCATAGTGTCTAAGGTGCACTGAAAGCAACAAATGTACTACAGTAATCACTCACCTTTAAGGAACCTCGACGTTAAGGAACCAGCCAGCCTTTTGGGGGGGGGGTGGGTACCCAAGTTGATGAGAAAAGCTGGCTGGACTTTTTTTCTTATGGAATCACCCTGCGATAAGAAATATGGTGCTGGCTGACTATCTTAAGGGGCATTTCATAAAGTTCATATATATCAAGAAATCTAGGCTGGATTCTGGGAGGGTTGCATTCTTGCTACGAGCGTTTGACTTGACGGCACTAAGAATGATGGCCTTCAGTTCTAAATAGTCTGATTCAGATATGATATCATCGGCTAAGTCCTGCTTTAATTCTTTCAACTGTGCACGGCTCTCAGGGTCCATTTTCTAGGTTTTGAAAATTTTAAGAAATGTGGCTGGCTACGTAAGGATGACACGTGGATGGCTATGGAATGTGCTGGCTGGCTTAAAAGATCGCGGTCACTATTCTTAACAGATTCCATAGGACGCTGGCGCTGGCGGGGGGTACCTAAGTCGATGAGAAAAGCTGGCTGACCTGGAATTTACGGTTTTCTTAAAGGTGAGTGATTACTGTATTTTGCGCGCGCAAGATCCGTCTAAGTTTTATTGGATTTGCACGCGCAAGATCCGATGTCCACGCGGTTAGTGAGAGGGTGTATCTCTCACCGCTTCTCGGTGCTGCCTGATTGTGTTGGCGCGGGAGCCGACGACCGGCCAGTGAAAACAACGAGCAGTGGGATCCTGCCAACTCTATATATGTGAATCGCATGAAGAAAAAGGAAATGGGATGCACTGTCTGGGATACACCGAGAGCTATAACTCTTCCATTGACACGAGGTCCGCTGCCTACCAGCGAAACCCTTTTCATTTTTCAACCACCCTGCTCTCGTTCTTTTTCAACCACCCTCTCTCGTTCTTTCCAAGCATTCACCGACACGTTACGTGTGGAGAAGTTCCACGATCTCTGCATCGTCACCGGTAGCGACGAGTCCTATTCCGTGAAGACCGGGTGGCAATTCGGGTGCATGGTCACCCACAAGGACATCCCGAGGTCGCGGTTTCTGGCCGGAACCTTGGTGGCGGCTCAAATGAAGAGGGGATGGTTTGTTCTCTGCTGGGGACCGGTCGATGGAAGTGAGAAGGAACAACGGTGCAGCCTGTTACGGCTGAATCGACTTCAACCCATCAAAGAGAAACACACTCCATGTCCCCCAGGGAACTCCGATGAATTGTTCATGAAGGAATGTTGGCGTCTCCAGCAGCTGTACAACTTCTCCCCCACGGAAGAAGGCCAACGACCGGTAAATACTTTACTCAACCCAACCCAATTTGTTTTCTCCATTGCACACACGAACTACATGAAATTTCGGAAAGGTGACTGTGTTTTTTTGGCAGGTACGACCATACAATGCCGAGGAGCAAAAGGATCAAAACCGGTTAAAGTCCGAATTCACGTTGGAGCCCGGAGGCGCCCCCTCCGAGAGGGTGGTTTCAAAGAAGAGGAAGGATCCCCCTTCAGGCAAAACAAGTTCACGCCGGACGCGCGCGCGCGCCCCCCCTCGTTGCACGGAGTCGCGTTCGGTGCAGGAGATCGACCGGGGCGACGAGCATACTTCTCCCGCAGCGGTGGTGGTTCCCCGTCGGCCACGAGATCGCGCCCCCTGGGGTGTTCCACGCACACTCCAGCTCGACGACCCTGTCCCTGCCAGGAATTTTCTGGCTGAGGCGCTCCAAACGGAGCTGGAGCCTTCAAGTCTTCGTGCACGCACACCGCGCGGTACTCCCCGGTCTAGGCCGTTGACGTGGGAAACACAACCCGCCACTCCCGACAATCCCACTCCCGAGTCTGCCCCTGAGTCGGTGCGTGGTGCAAGATTCCACACCCCAGCAACATGGCCTCGCAATTCCCACCAACAACCTAAACCTGGCACCCAACTCCGCTGCTCAACAACCTCCACGGGCGCCGAGCCCCTTGGCAACACTTGCCCCTGCGTCCGATGATGGGGTCTCCCAAGTCGTTGCGCAACTCCAACAGAGCCAGCAGGAATTGCTTGAGCGGCAAGCTGCCGCGCACCAGGAGGAGATGCGCCAGCAGCAAGCCTGGTTTCAACAGCAGTTGGTGACTCTCCAATCTCAAACGGTCCAAGCGCCCCCGGTGCAAGAGCCGTCCGTGACATCGCACCTAGTGCTTCCCCTTGGTGGTGGGGTTCCCAACATTGTGCCTCCAGCTACTATTACTGGTGGCTCGGTGAACTCTGGCCCCGCGTTGTCTTCGTATCCCCTTTCCAACCCGGGATGCGCCGGGCCTCCCACGCCCTCCGTGACCACGCAATACCCCTACCCCGCAGGCTCCCAAAGCTACCAGAGGATGCGTATGCCACCTCCCGCGTACCCTACGCAGCTACCCTTCCGGTCTCCCTACCCAACTGGGGGGGACTACGTATCCCCGAGCGAGGGAGATTGATATGCAAGATGAGCTCCTCCGCAAGAACGAAACCGCCTACCGTGAGCGGATGCAAGCAATTGAGGACTGTGAACTCGAACTCGCGCGTGCCCGCGCCATCATTGAACGTTTCAAGCAAGAGCAAAGGCGCTGGGGAGGCTTCTAGGCAGTAGTTCTGCTATCGATTACAGACAGAGAGTCTGACCGAAACCTGCAATCTGTATCGCAATGTGCGCATGAGTGCACCTTGCATATATCATCGTGCGTAGAGCTCTTTCGTATGAAGTAATATTACATCTTAAGTATTTGTTGTGCTTGCCTTACTAGAGCTTATTATTTCCTGGTAGCTAGATTTCCATCTCGGGAGAACTTGGAATCGCACATATTGCATTTTGTGTTGCATACCCTACGTTTTGTATGGCATATACTTTATTATAACCTTGTGAATAAGTACAAATATGTTAGAATTGTATTCTCCATTTCGTGACCCATTTTCAGAAACAAGAATAATGTGCAATTAGCGCATGATTCTAGCATCACCGAGCGCTAAACCCTAAATCGTCGTTCACATATCAATTTGGATAGGAGCATATCATCACATACGAACTTTTTAAAACTTCTATACAACTTATATTGTAAAATACAAAAAATTATGCAAAGTCTACCAACTAATTTTGCTTACCATCTAGAAGTGTATAATGTAATCGCATGTTCATTCGCCAATGGCTTGTGTTTCTTGCCGATATGCTGATGTGCCTGTGTATGGGGTTTTCCGCCTCGGTTGTGTTTTTATCTTTGATTTTAAAAAATCGGCGACTAAGTGATCCCGCATGTGCGAGATATAATACGAATTTGATTGGACCAAAAGTACACTACTCTTGCACGACCCGCGGTCCACTCACGACCAGGTACAAAAGTTCTTGCCCGACCCTTGAAGATTTATTTCCCCTTGTTTCTTCTGACATACGCACCTTCAACCATACCTTCAAACATCTGCTACTTACCTTGCAAGCATTGCCATCTGCAGGTATTATAGCTCCACATTTATCCTCACAATATATATTTTCGACTTTTGCTATGGGCGACGCTCGCTTCAACTGCTAGTCACCTTGCTTGCAAGCATTGTTATCTACAGGTATAAAAGCCTGTAATATCGTGGCCACGTTATGCCTTCAATTCTACGATTCGGAGTTTATGGGACACGCGATCTTGATGAAGCCAGTGCAGACGCTATCAATACACATGGAATGGTCCACCAGCGATGTCCTCAATACAATGTAGACAGCTGGATGATATGCAAGTTCTTAAACATCCCCTACGAGGACAGAAATGTCCGGCAGGACTTGCCGATCGTTTGGTGGCGCTACACCTGTAGAACTCGGAAATACACGTTTTTTTGACCTTATTGAACCGGAACGTTATCCCGACCAGACCCCAATAGGGAACGAATGGGTCACCCCAAGGACATTGGTCATTCCAGTCGACGTCATTTGGGCGCTTATTATTCCGCGGGATCAACGAAAAGAGGCAATCGACCTATATTGCGTGCGATGCAATTGCCTTGACCAATAACGCTCTGCCATTTAAGTTCTCCGATAGAGCGTCAACATTGCCGCCAACGTTACCTCGCTATCGAGGGAATTGAAACCTACACGTGCTGCGGTTTCTACAAGTGCCGCAAATGATTATGGATTGACGATATATATTCCAATGTATCAGCAATATAGTAGCCTTAGCACTGTGAAATGAATCGAAATCTCTTGCCTAGAAGACATCATAGACAAATATTTGGTGTATATTGATTAAATTTGTATGATGATATAGATTTGTGTATCATATGCTAGTACCCATCTCAGTTGCAACTTGTTTTCTGGGAATTGACGCATCTGAATATGCACATCCATAAACGTGTACCGTGCATGCCGTCCAAAACTGCACATGGATGTAGCCATATTTGCATACTTGTACATGATACTGTATGCATGCATATGAACAAAAATGCAAAAAGAAAAATCTACCGGGACTCGCCGAGTACGAAAGCATCATGCACAAATAAATAATTTGAGTAATATTTCGTAATAAAACTTGCGGGACGACTTACGTGTCGCTTACGTGTCGCTTACGTGTCGCTTACGTGGCACATTTCAGATGACGTGGCAATAATTTTTAAACGACGAAAATTGTGTCAAAATGAAGGTTTTTAGACGATGATCGATATTCATTTATTCCCAATAGTCTGTTCTGGTCCGAATTTGATCCGGATGAGAGGTTCACATGATTTTGGGAGGTGGACGATGATGGAGTTGTAGATTCGATGTCGACTGAGTTCTACGACGTTGCCATCGACAAGCTAAAGCGCATCATTAGAGCGAAGAAACAAGCTTGATAGCGGATTATGATTTAATAGTGCGTTATGTATTTTGAGATAGGCACTAAATATATGGCAGAATACCGTACATACTAGCTATTTTCGTATGTTGGTGTTGGTGTTGGTTTCGTTTTTGTCATGCAGTGCTATCGTAGTTCAGTAAATTATCGTCAAGCCATGTGACATCCATTACACACTAGTGGGCGGCATTATCGATTTCACAAAAAATAAATATTGCATTTGATTAGCGAGAAGCTCGCATGTAGCGTACGCGATTACATACGTAGGTCATGTTAACATGCTTAACATGACCAACAAAGTCATCAATTAATTTATTCCGCATAGCATAAATGCTGCGCGTGACGAACAGCAAGGTCATCAATTAATTCTCGTTGCCCAAACAACAAACAAAGATTTCAATTATTTTTTAATTTGCTTCGCAAAAACGGCGCACCAAACGTGGCTTTGTAGAAAATCAATTATTTAAAACGATGTGCAATTAAAGTAATAAAGCTACGCACTGTCCTCGTTATTTGCCCACAAAAATCAGCAGTCTATTACTCTTATTTGCCCGCAAAAGTCAGCAGCCGTTGTTACACTTATTCGCTAGCAAAACTCGACAGCTCGTTATACTTATTTGCCCATAAAAATCGGTAGCCTATTACTCGTATTTGCCTGCAAACAGCTTGTTACACGTATTTGCCCACAAAAGTCGGCAGCTTATTACTCTTATTTGCCCTCAAAAGTCGGCAGCTTGTTACACTTATTCGCCGGCAAAATTGACAGCTTGTTATACGTATTTGCCCACAAAAATCGACAGCCTATTACACTTATTTGCCCTCAAAAGTCGGCAGCTTGTTACACTTCGTATTTGCCCACAAAACTCGGCAGCCTACGTACTCTTATTTGTCCACAAAAATTTGCAGCCTATTACACTTATTTGCCCACGAAATCGGCACTTCATAATACGTCTAGCAATTCCACTTGTGGCAAATTCCAACGGTTTAAGCAATTCCAACCATTTTCATAGTTTCGCTGAAGTTACAGAACGATTTCGAGTCCCCGCGCATCCGTAAAGTCCGATAGATTTGGGGGGTGGGCTTAGGGGCTTAGGGGCTTTTTCAACATGGGCCGCCGAAGGCGGACGGGGGCTTTGGGCGTGTTGCCGCCGGGGAGGGTGGGGGCTTTGGCCTTTTCCCGCCGAAGGCGCGAGGGGAGGGGGTGGACTTGGGGCCTTGCATACATACCCCGAATGCTTCGACGCGACATTTCTTTTTGAAAGGGACAGGGTAGGGACGCTGGGAACTTGTAAGATGACACCGGATGACGGCATGTCACGTGCTCCGTCACATAGCATGAGACCGGCAACGGCAGCGGCAGCGGCAGCGGTAGCGGCACACAATGACAGGTCACCCGTCGCGTCGCGGTCGCGGGCGTTGCGTTTTCGTCGGATTATTTGACATCGAGGACTTCGACATCGCGAATTCGCGATTACTGCTTCCTGTTTGCAGATTCGTTCGGTTGACCACCTCATTAATTAGCCTTTAGCGTACAAGTAACGGTAAGGAGCTCAGCAACATAATTCCTTCAACGCTTTTCGTTTGCCTCACCGGGCGAACTGTCCCGCTGACTGTGGTGGTGGTATGTGCAGGGGTTGTTTTTGTGTCGTACTTTTTAACTCGTTTAGTTATGTGTGCGGAATCTCGAGATACTGGATGTGCACAACTTGTGTCGCAGGTGGGCCATGGGCGGATGGAAGCCCCCCCTTTAGATGTTGTAGTCTAGGTTGGTCTATGCCAACCTAGCTTGGGATGAAACCCAACTACATCGCTGTTGTACACGCATACCCATGCACACGTATTGAGTTGGTGTGAATAGTCATGGGCGCTCAAGGGAAAGGATGAGGCGTGGACTGATTTCGTTTTTGAGTATCGCGGAAACCGGAAACGCGGTGCAAGTTCGTCGGCGTGGCGTGCGGTGTCTAATTTGGCGTGTGCCAAGCTAGCTTGGTGTAAAAGCCAACCACACTTAACGAATATATTATAAATACAAACAAGTTACGTTTATTGTGATTGAGTTTCACCCAAAGTTATGTCGACATAAGCCAACCTTCACTTCCACATTCCGAGCGAGCCAAGTTGCATGTGATTGAGTATGCGCAAACCCACATGCATGGATATGCAAACTAGCACGAATAAATATGCTTGCACAATAGCGAGGTAGTTGAGATTTAACCCACGAGCTAGGTTAGCAAAGGCCAACGCTAGACTTCAACATCTTAAGAGCGGGCGGCATCCCGCCTACACATGGCCCACCTGCGACACAAGCTACGCGCATGAAGAGTCTTGCAAGCTAACACATAAGAAAAAACGAATTGAAAAATAAAACAAGAAACCAATAAAAAAACAAGCCCTTGCACATATCAGCACCACAGTCAACAGTAGCACAGTTCGCCCCGTGAGGCTCACGGGGAGCCCAATCTTTCCCCCCCACTGTAAGGGGGGGGACGGTGGGTCACCTGTCATTCACCCCTCGACCTGTGTTGTCACCAGTCACCGTGTCACAGCGTTTCGACTCATAAAACACTCTGCTCAGTATTTTATATCATCTTAGCACACAGTGAACCTCTGCCCCCTGCCATTCTGTTTCACTGCTTGTCTCGAGATATATATATATACCTATCACATATATATATATCCTCTCTTCTGTGAGGTTATCGGCCACCACTTGGGGAGGTTTTTACTGGGATCCTTGAGGCCGCACCAGCTCCTCTCGTACAACGACTTCGACGTCCGCACCAGCTTCGTCTTGCCCCGCGTTGACACCAGTCTTCGCAGCACATTTTTTCCAGCGTTACCGTTCGTTGGGAATCTTTTTCGCCTTATTGAACCATCTGAGGCCAGGGTCGCACCAGCGCCCTCATCTACAATCACGCTGAGCACTCCACCTTACGTTTTACCTGCCATGGCATCAGCTAGCCGCCGCAGTCTCGGTGACGTGCTCCGCTCCGCGCGTGCGGCATCAGCTTCGCCCACGCCTACGTCATCACCACAGTCTGGTTCCCAGGCTCATTCACCACGTGCTCGCACTGCCGGCCTTGATCCGGTGGTGCGCATGAACACCCTCATCAACAAGCCCGACTTCATTTCACCCGCTGCCACGTCTGCTGACTTCCACCGCGACGCCTCGGTCTGGGTCTCTACCCCGGTCCGGGCTTCTCAGCAGCACGAGTACAGCGACCGCATGGACTACGCCTTCAGCTATGGGGAGGAACTGGTTAAGTTGCTCCGCTCCCATGGCTTTAAGCCTCAAAAGGGATTCACGCTCGACGGTTCCGACGCTGAGGCCGACTTCGCCATTTTGCTCAGCAACCTTCGACACGTGTTGTCCCCGATTTCGCACTTCGAGTACGACAAGCTTTTTGACTTGGAGCACGAGTACCTGGTTTACCACCGGTCCCTCAACGAGCTCCTCTTCAACATTCTCAAGGGCGTCCTTCAGGGTACGGCACTGGCCCTCTTCCAGGAGTCCGCCCGTGTCCACCCGCGTGATGGACGCTGCGCTCTGCAGCGCCTTCGGTTTCACGTCGAGGCCACCACTGACCCCGACAAATTCCGGTTCTGGACGAAGCTGCGGTCTACCACGATCGACGAGACCGCTGACCCTGCCCCCCAGCTCACGGTGTTTCGGGTTCTGGGGGACAAGCACCAGCGCTTGCACCCCTCCTACGACGATGCCGGCAGGGTGCATGACTTACATCACGTTCTTGGCCGGTCGGCAGCCAGCTCCCCCCATGTGTCGCCACTGTATCTGGTGGTGCTGCGTGAGCTGGCTGCCGGCCACGCGTTCACGTTCTCGGCCTTGCTCCTTCGCCTCAGCACCGTCTGGCAGAGCGAGGGCCACCTTGCACGTCTCCGTTCCCCGTCCACGGGGTCCGGTGGTGGCAAGCACGCCCCCACCTCTGCATCATTCAACTCCGTGCAGCGCAGCAACATCGTGAAGCCCGTCGGCGACTGGAAGCCGTCGCCCCGCCGCGGCCACTACCTCGTATGGGAAGGTGTCGGCTACCCGTGCGTCACATGCTTCCGCCTCTGGGGGCTCACTGACGCTCACCTCCCCACCCGTGGTGTGTGCCCTTACTCATGCGCGGCGTCATTTGCCCCCGGGCAGGCACCAGCGGGCGCGCCGGCTGCACCGCCTCGCCCCACGATTGACGCATGGTTGCAACCGCCCGCGCCTCCTGCTCCCGCTGCTGCGGCCGCCGTGCATTTTGCTGAGGGGTCTCCTTCGCCACAGTTTGCTCCGGCTGACAGCTCTGGCGCAGCGGCTTTCACTCTTCACCTGCCTCTCGATCACGATCCTCCTGGACCAGAGCCCGACGACTCTTCGGACCACGATGACGACGATTGGCCGGCGCTGCGCACCGTGCCGTGGATTCCGCCCTTCCAGGGCTCAACTTCCAGCAAGCTCGACTGACAAGATTATCAATTTAGAAAGCGAAATTAGCCGTGATGTGCACCTGCAAGTTAGCGTTGCCGTGTGGATTGGACTTGGGATTAGCCATTCTAGCCGAGCCGGTGTGGCTCCTTGTCTCTGCATGCTAGCCGACTTGCCTGGTGACACCTCATCCCCACGGGGTGAGGTGGTGTCACGGGCAGCCCAATCTTTCCCCCCCACTGCAAGGGGGGGGACGGTGGGTCACCTGTCATTCACCCCTCGACCTGTGTTGTCACCAGTCACCGTGTCACAACGTTTCGACTCATAAAACACTCTGCTCAGTATTTTATATCATCTTAGCACACAGTGAACCTCTGCCCCCTGCCATTCTGCTTGTCTCGAGATATATATATACCCTATCACATATATATATATCCTCTCTGTTGTTTTCAAAAAAAAAAAACGACGACTTGAGCGCCCACCCTCTCCAAATAATTTTCCGCTTCCATTTTTCTTCTTGAAAAAATGGTAAGTGGATATTTATTTTTCTTCTCCTTGTATTATCACTTTCTCCTGTTGTAATTTCTCTACTGTTTGATATGCGCCTTGCTCGCTCTCTGCGTTTTAGCAGAGAGAGTGAGTGCGCTACCTTTTTACTAACGAATCCCAGTTGGCGCTAAGAGCCACTGGAAGCCCCTTTAGGGGAGAAAAAACTTAACGATTACTGATCAACAAAAGTACGCTGACTTAACAACTGAAAGTGCTAGAGATCTTCAGCCCATCTCTTTTGCGCTTGCCATTGCGACTTCCACTATGGAAAGCGAAAGTCGCATCCAAACAACTGACAACGAGACATATGCCTCTGACCATCTGTGCACTAACTCGCAGGCCCTTTCTCCACAAACAGATTTTAAAGCGACAGGCGCACAACAGCTCGTTTCATCTATGGCGTTTTGCTTTGATCAACAACATCCTGGAACCACTGCTTTAAACGTTCGCCCTATAGGGCGAAAGCAATATGTGCCCATTCTCTTTTGCGACTTCTTGTCTACCTCATTAACGCGTTTAGAAAACAAATTATTGGACGTGATTACTTTTTTATTTCTCTTGAGTGTAATCGTGTGCGTTGGATTAACTTTAGTGAACGAGATAGTATGGCTTCCGCTTTTTTTGCAATATAACACTTGCGTTATTTCCCTTGTCTCATTAACGCGTTTAAGAAATTTGAAGGTAACTCAAAGTTGTTTTACACACTTGACTGACAAAACCAACGCAGGTTCAATCTCCACAAACGATTGCCAAGACAACTCAAAAGCTTCCGCATTTTTTGCCTTTTCACGATTGCGTCATTCGCTGTACCCTTACAACGCCATTAGTTCATAATTTGAAGGACACTCATGCTTCGTTATTTGTTTCACTTGACTAAGGAAAGTAGCGCAGGTTCCCCCTTCTTCAACGACTTCGCTTTGATCACGAGCACTTTAAGGTCACCGCATTTTTTACCCTCTAACGCCTGCGCCATTACAACGGAATTAACGAAGCCCTTTCATTTCTTTTGGCTGGTAATTTTGACCTACTCAGATAGCTTAATTTCACTTCCTGCCACCTCTTCTCTCATTCTCCTTAGGCTTAGAAGGCCTAAGCCCGCTTATGGTCCGATCACGAAGCCCTTTCATTTCTTTTGGCTGGTAATTTTGACTTTCCCAGACAGCTTAATCTCACTCTGTCTGCTTCTAGTCATCCTCGCATCTTTCACGGCACCGTTAAGTCACCCCAAACCCCTTGAAATTCACGTGTGTCATCATACGCACCTCTTTGAGTGGGGTGAACCATAGAATTCAGATTGTCACCCTCTTTGCCACTCAAAACTTGCCACTTCTGGACTTGAAATTTAACCTGTATGTGAAACTGAAGCCTTACATTGTACCGCGATCAACACACAAGCGGAAAGTTATTTTAAACGGTGTCGACTTGCCTCTGAACTGCAAAGCTACCCGCTACAAAGCAATCAACAGTTGCAATCTTCTTACCCCCATCCCGTGGTGGCAAAGTGCCAAAACTTTTCTGCAGTCCGATAACTTAACACGGGCTACTTTTATTCACCCCTTTGAATTTCAGGTGGTTATCTTTTGGTACGGTCCGTTCATCAGGGCAAAAAATACCGTAGTTAAAATAAGCTTCAGAAACACTTTTTTCATTTGCCTTGCACTAGCTTATCATGTAACAGATTGTCACCTCAATTTTCAGGTTGGTTTCTTTTGCGAACACCGTTTTGTGCCCGGAAAAAATAGGGAAAGCATATACCCAAGCCAGTTCTTTATAGCACCTCTTAGTGAACATATATACGAGTGTTTCTCACTTCGAAATCATGGTCATTATGCTATTTATATGAGCCATAAGGCAATTGGAGCACTCTTCCCTTGCATCTTTTATAAAAAGTCCCAAATGCCGAACAAAATTGCCTTGTCTTACCCTAAAATGCATTTTGCACAACGAGCCCTCCGAAAGTTTAAGGGCACCAACCGCATCACAAAGCGACAAAACTAACATGCCCTGTTTAACTGCCTCCAACCCTTTTAGCTGTAAAGGCAGACATCCTGTTAAGCTTAATTATCGCTTGTCAATGGCTAAACTGCCTATAGACCTAAAATCAAGATATGTTGCTTTAAACATTCTTTCTAGTCATGATGACATGGCGCATTGTTGCACTTGCTATATGCAACAAAACAACCTTGGCACGTGGGTTATGACCTATCATATGATGGCTTTCCTCACCATACAAAATTGGAGAATTTATCATAAATTTGCCCCTGGCCCGAGGACCACGTACCGTTGGGCCCACAAGAAACGAGCAAACGGTCATTACTCTACACTGAGGCGGAAGCGATTCTATAGGTTATTGTCAAGGAAACACTTGTATAAGAGATCACCCCGTAGAACCAAGTCCAAGAAGAATGGCAAAAAATCGAAGACTGTGCCGATCAGAGGTGGCGCGGGAGTTCACGTCAATGAGGTTATTAAAAATGTATCCCTCGCAGAAGGCCTTTTCTCTGACAAAGGCTGGCTCAACATGACTCAAGTAGGTGATGCCATGACTACACGTGACCCTAGCACCATTGCCCCGATTGAACTAAAGCACCTTATCTATAAACTCAACAGTAAGGAGGATAATTTCACCGGTATTGTTATCAATAAACTCAAAAAGCACCAACACACTCAGATTGGGATTTGTGATTCAATTCATTGGAGACTCTTGATGATCAAAATTTCAGGAGAAAATGACATCCTTGCTTATGTTTATGATCCCTTTGGCGAAAAGGCTGAAAAGTTCGTAATCAACTCCATTATATCACCACTTAGGGTTTGGTTGGAAGATCTAAGAATGTCCCTCAAAGGAAAAGTCTCTACCATCCGCATTTTTAAGGAAACATTTCAAACTGATAGTTACAATTGCGGGGTATGGGTTGCAAAAACAGCGTTTAGATGGGCTCAATGGAACAGAGAGGCTCAAGCCCTCTCATTCGAAGAATACTTAGACAGAGATCTCAGAAAAGGACCCACAGGACATGACATCATGCTTAGTGAAATCCAAAAATATCGCCTTGAAATGCGGGCGGAAGTCAAGCCAATCATCGTTGTTGATTTGAATGTAGGATACAATACGGCACCTCGTTGCCCTGAGGAATCGGTGATAGTGGAACCCCCCCAAAATAACCCCCCCTCCCAACCTGGAAGAATCACTCGAAAAGGGGCACTCACCTTTCATCATATGAACAACATTGTCGCTCACTTCGGACTGGACTGGCCACTACTAAAAAACTTGAAGGAAGTCAGTACGAATATTAAGAAAACTCATGGTTCTTACCATTGCATTCCCAGACAATCAGGTCACACAAACACTACCTATATATCAAATGTCGATGGGATCTGGTATGTCTTTCTTCACCTTGTTCCTCAAAAGACTGTCATATACTGTGCTAATGGCATTCAAGCAAAATATTTGGGAAACAAGCATCCCCTCACACTTGACGATGAGATAAAACAGTGTTTCATTAACTTAAGCTTTGGGGAGCACCCAAATAACTCGGGAATCTTGAATTTCATCATAGCACAAAAAGCAACAAACATTATTCGTACTTGGAGGTATCACTCCACAGACCAATTTGCCAGAGATTTGTTACATGATTTGAACAAACTCAACATTAAAATGCTTCTGAAAAATGACAACACCTGTAGAACTACAAAACGGGAGAATGATTTTGCTATCTCCTTAGTCCGAGACGAGCTTAGGCATCTGCTGACGGTTGCCGACAGAACCAATGGTCTACAAGACAAGCGGCCCCGAAAAGCCACACCGTTAAGGACCCCCATTGGACAGATCAGCGACCCAAACATCAAATGTGCTGATAAAAACCCTCAATATGGGCAAAGGAGGAAATCTTCCCGCAAACACAAGAGGAAGGTTTACAAAACCAAATGTGTCAACACCACATTCGACTTTGTGAATGAATGTGACAAAATGGGGAGATGCTTACATCAAGTCAGAAACAACAGAGGGAAATTGCAACAAACTGAAATAGGGAGACTAGAAAGCCTGCAGCAAGCCCAATTATCAAATAACATCAAGATAATGGGAATGAACCTCAGGGGTTTAAGACACGCACAGGAAGTAAAAAGCAGTCTCATAAAACTTGAAACCATTTGTAATCTAATGATAGATGGCAGAGCGGACATTGTATGTGTTTCAGAAACAAAAATAAACAGTGAAAATTTAGCATTAGTTAAAACACTCATAACTCAAAAAGGCATTCAGTTTCGCACGTCATTTGTTGATGAAAATGCCTCGATCGGATCAATGATTCTGTGGAACCCAAAAACCCTGCCTCTGGCTCCGTCTGTCACGAGAACTGATGGTACCGCAAAGAGAGCCGTAATGATAAAATTTGTGGGTAAAAAAGGATTTGAGCTCTACGTAGCCAGTGGTTACATGAACAATGCTACCCTACAAGATGAACAAATCACCTTCTATGACAATCTCACGGATTGGGCAGCCAAAGCTGGAAACAGCCCGAATAAAGCTTATATTGAAATTGGAGACAAGAATTGCACCATTACCCAACAACAACGCATTACAGGAGGCACCATCATGCCCTACCGTGACCACCTGGAAAAGAATAAGCACCTCCTAGCACACCTCAGTAATGACAAATGCTCACTTAAAGAGCTGATCATGGAGCACCACCCAGGCGATGAAGTATTCACCCACGTCATTAAGAAAAGCTCTAAAGCTAAACTCACCCATATTCTTGCAAACACCACAATGGCTGACATGGCAGTCAAAACGGGTTGGACTGAAGAAAATCCGTATATCATTTCAGATCATGGCATTGTATGGGCCGAAATAAAACTTCCCACCAGGGAGCGACAACAACAAAAGCTGGGAGAGAAAACAGGGGTGCAATTCCCAGATTCCAAGGTGCGAAGGACACCACACATGAGAACTACACAGGGTACCCTATTCGCATGCCAATGCCCGCCCTTTCGCCAGCTACACACCACAAATGGTCCAGAAAAGAAATGGCAAATTTCTTAAAAGCTAACGGCTACTCAAAGAAAGAGTTTGTCCATGCCTGCCCCGATAAACTCAAGGCATTAGGTGAGATTACCACAATCACAGGGGACACCACTGACATAGACATTCAAAGGACAAACCTTGACGGCAGTCCTATCACAATCAACAAACTTGTAAAATCAAACGATGACTTGGATGACATTGAGCAGGGCATTAAATGGCATAATAAATCTAAAGAATGGTGGTTGCACACTAATTCACCATGGAATGCGGCCCACCTTCTGTCCAGAGGAAAAGGCATGCCAGAAGAAGCCCAGAATTTAGGCTTCTGCGGGAAGGAAAACACCTGGTTGATAGGCTTGTTGAATGCCCCTAATAAGAAAGAAGCCAATGCCTACCTTAAACGGCACCTTTCCTTTGGACCGCTAGAAGTTGGAAAGATCAAAAAAACTGCCACTGAAGACTCTCTCACTACTTGGAGTGTCACCCTACAACCCCATCTTTCGGCCAAATTTTGGAACACGTACGGCACTGCCATGACTAGTGAGGCTCCTAAAACAATTGCAAATGCTCCCTTTCGATATGCTACGGGCTGGAGGGCATACACTGAACGGCTTGATCTGCTGCTATCCGAGGCACTACCGACTGAAGCAACAAAAGATGAGTCAACAACTGATGATGAGCTGGACCCCGATGCTATATGGGAAACCCTTCATGATTTGGCAAACAAAGCGGCAACTCATTCATTTGGTACAAGAGGCCAAAACCCGAAAGCGGGAATATGTAAACCCTCAGCGGTATCGAATTACACCTACAAATGGATGAACATCATCAGACGAACCATTAAATGCATGGAAACCCGCATACACGACAATCGTATTCCCACAGAGGCAAAGAACCTGATCCTAAAAATCCCTTTCACGAAAATAAGAGCTAAACATAATGAAAGTGCCACCGCATGGCTCAGCCGCTTGTCCGAAAACCTTGGTTTCTTTAGGAAAGCCTTCCAGGAGAGCAGAGAAGCTGATTTGGAACAAAGGAAACTCCATGAGAAGGAGGCCCTCCAACATCTTTTTTCCACAAATCTCTCAAGATTCCTAGACACGGTCATGGGCAAGATAAAACCAAATGAACAAGGTGCAGCGGTCACACCTGACAGTGAGGGTAACATTCCTGAAAGCAAGCAGGAGAGACTTGACCTCACCTTAAAAGAATACAAGGACAAGAAACTTTACTCCACCACTCCACATAAACCGGATACCCTCCCCCCGTGGCTTCTTGAAATCCTAAAAATAAGCCCGAAACTTCCTAGCCCAATAGCTGCTAAATTAACATGTCTTATCACCCGAAAGGAACTAAATCAAGCATATTCTACATGCGGCATTTCGACGGCTCCTGGCCCCACAGGAATGAGATACTCACAGTGGATTCAAGGCCCGGAAAACTTCCAAGCTCAAACTGTCTCACTCTTCAACCACATCCTTAGAACTGGAAAGTTTCCCAAACGCGCAAAGTCGGGCATCATTCTTCCGATCCCCAAAAACCCGCTTGAACCGTGTACACCTGACAATGCCAGACCGCTGACCATGCTTGAAACTGGTTTGAAACTCTTTAATACAATCATTGCAAACAGAATAAAGGCAGCCTTAAATGTCCACCCCATATTTTTCCCCATTCAAGATGCTTTCCTCCCAAACAAAAACATTGATGACTCACTTCAAATTTTGAATGAAGTCATCTCAGATGCCAACAGATACGATAAAGAACTTCATGTGGTCTATCTAGACCTTAAGCAAGCCTTTGATAGAGCTGAGTTTTGGATGAGCAACCTCGCACTTGATAAACTAGGCTTCCCCAAAGAAATCACTGAGATTATTTCAAACATCACTAATGAAGCCACCCGCACGGTCCTCACCGAGGAAGGCTTAACAGACGAATGGTCACTTGAGTGTGGAGTGCCGCACGGGGAAGTTCTAAGTCCCCTCAGGTTTGTGGCCATCATGGACATCTTAGCGATATGGCTGGCAAAAAGGGCAAACGGAGCCAACCCGAGTGGTGCAACCTATGGCTACACCATGCATACTAGAAAAGAAGTCACTAGTACTGATGCTCCACATCTCCCGGCACCAAATTTGATTAACATGAATTCACCCCCGAATGTCTTCGCCCGTTTTTTCTGTGACGACATCATGCTTATAGGCAAAACAAAGGAGGAAGTTCAAGATATGTTGGTGGTTGTCAATGAATTCATGACATACATTGGAATCCCGGTCAATGTGAAAAAATCCAAATACTCATTCAGGAAATGTACCCGAACCACAAAAGCAACCACTAGGAGATATAGTGACTTTGACAAATTGCTGATGTCAGGAGGCCGTCTCCTGGTGGACCAAAATGCTGCTGGCCCAGAAATCCACGCGGGATGGTCCCCGCCCGAGACTCCAGAATACCTAGAATACAGTGATGTAACTGAAGCGAATAGGTACTTGGGGGTTTGGTACTCATTAAATGGAAAATGGAACCATCAGACCGAGCTCCTCACGGAAAAGCTGCAGTCTTCCCTTGCGGCAATTCAACTTCAAAATCTGACCTTACACCAACTCAGGTATATCGTGAATGCAGTAATTGTCCCGAGGATGGCTTTCCCGCTAAAAGTCACCTCAATCATAGCCACTTCCTCAGAAAACATTGCTCGTACCCTTGATTGTAAAATAGCAAAATTTATCCTCAACTACATGGGATGCCCCACGGACACAAATCATCAGATTGTGTGGACACCAGTTTGTTATGGTGGCTATGGGATTGACAGTATACAGGATGTGGCTGCTGCCACGTGCATCACTGAAACCATGTCCACTCTCTGCTCTGCTAAGGAGCACGTCTACTGGCAAACTGACCACACCGACCGTATAAATGATCCTATGCTTATTTCCCTTTATAAAAAATACAGTGACGCGTGGCTAAAAATTATGTTACACGATATGGAAAGGGAAAGGAAAGACCCCAAAAACACCATTAATGGTTTCCCCCTCTCTCACTACACAATTTACAGGAACCTTCAAGGAAAGCAATTTAACTGGATGAAAAGGACTAGCACCATTATGGCCTCTATGGGCTATGCAATTGACTCTAAGCTCTTTCCTGAATGTGAAACAGGGTATAACAACCTTGTGTCCTCAATTCCTAAATCATTGTATGATTCAAGCAATGTTAGCAGCGCCATTCAAAAATACAATATCAAGCACACTGGTTTCTTTCTCACCCCCTGTGGTGGGATGCTGAGAAGATGGGCTGATATGAAGCACTCACTAGGTGTTAACGGGATTAAGCCACCAGCATGGTTGGAGAGTTTGGAGTCCGAAATGATAATAAACCTGGGAAACCATGACCCAAAAGCTAGATATGTTAAACAATGCTACAGGGATGCTCATGACATTCCTGATGTAAGTGAGTTTCACTGGAAAGGCAATGGTGACAAATCTTCCATCACACTGATACGCATTCAAAAACTTGACGCGGAAACAAACACCATGCGTTATTTAAAGTATACTCCAGGCCACTTAGATAGTGATAATTTTGTTATGAATGGTCAGGTGCTTCAATGCCAGTATGACCGCGAATACCAAATGACATCGGATGGCTGCATTCTTCTTCCCGCTGGAGAGACCATTGAATGTGACAACAATGACACTCCCCCTATAAATGTGAGATCAGATGTTCAAAATCTGGAAGCCCATTACGACTACATTGCGGACCGCCAAAAAGAGATTCTATCTGTCCAGCTCAGGAACCGAACTGCGGACGAAGAGAGCGCTTACAGCTGCCCCAGTAATTCGGACGAGGATGAAAATCCTAGCGATGGAAATAGCATATCTCAAGACCACTACGATATGGCAAGTGACGGTTCACTATTTGCGGGGAAGAAAACGGCTTGCAGTGGTGCGGCCTATTTGCTTAAAGAAATGGGGGGCACCTTTTCTGTTAGGAAGGCTAACATCCCTGCCAGCAGTAGTGTCTTTACTGCTGATGATCGATTGATTAAAGCGGATATTCAAACACCAAGTTCTACATCTGCTGAAATCATCGGGCTCCGACTTCTCTTAGAGGACCAAAAGGACCACATACTAAAGTCTGTGACTCCAATGATACATGCTATTGACTCAATGGCAACGATCACGGCGGTAAATAAGGATAGGAAAACTGTCAGTGCTCGTGAGATGCTTCGGGAACCAAACCGACGTGAACTGCAGGCAGTCAGATTAATACTTGAGGAGCTTGGCTTCTACAGTGGAGAAGACCACAGCAGGATCATCCTTAAATGGATAAGGGGGCATAATAATGATAGACTTCACGATAGAGTTGATAGAGCAGCAAAGAGGGCCTCTTTCAGAAAAGGGGCAAACGCTCCCCGATTTGACCCATACGAAGAACTCCCCTATTCTCTCTTTTACATGGAAGTGCCAGTTGCAGGAGATATTCGGAACCACATCAGGAGAATCCAACGCCTTACTCACCTCCATACATGGAAAGCCATGTCGTCCCAAGGGAAGTATATCAGAATGCTAGAGGACCACAACGTTACTCCCACCAAGGATATCTCAAAAGTCACAGCTAAATCTTATACAGCGGCCAGAAGCAGAGAACTTTTGGGCCTTCAAGCTTCACCCGCACGTTCACATAAGCTGGGTGTTACCGCCTCACCTGACTGCCCGCACTGCCAAACAGGAACCAAGTGCGACTTCTCTCACATTCAACTGGAATGCCCGGGCCCGGGTAACTCGCTTGTATACCTTAGAGGAGAACAAGACGATGAACTCAGAAAGCATGTGGCGGCCGAGCTTACAGGGGAACCTAAGCTGTTGAACCCAGGGAAAGGCTCCTCCTTTATAGACATTTGCTCCGAAACACTTTTTCCACTTGCTGACCTCCGCGACGAAATGAAGCGGGAGCTCTACCTCCAAGCATTGCCTGAATCGGGAATGTACCGCCCATCTGCTTCCAAGAAGGGGACCATTGCTGTGACAGCACTTCCGGATGTTAACACTCAGAGCGGCAATAATGTGTACCCTGAACTCCAATATGCTAGGAAACAAGAGTTCTGGAAACTCCTGTCGTGGCACTATCTCTCAAAGAAAGAGTTTCCGTCACCACTCTCACGATATGCCACGCGTGCACATGACATTCATACAGCACTTAAAGCGTGTAGAGATGAGTCGGGTGACCCCAAAAACTGCTACGCCATTCGAAGAAGCCTCCTTGACATCATCATTGACGACCGTGGGCTAAACGAGAATGGATGTGAACTGTTTTGTAACCCACTAAACTCACACCCTAGGATTCATTCGAGAAGATGTATCCCCTCAGACCAGATGAGAGCCGCCCTTCGGCCCTTTTGTGCAAATGGCAGAATTGGCTTCGATGGGCTTGCATATGATGCCTATGTCGACCCTATCACAAATATGGGTAGGAATGATTATGGGAACCCCCCGTTTGACGGGAAGGAAAGATTCTCAAACTCAGCGGTTATGGCTACCTTAGAACTCGGCCATCGTGCAGCAAACACTGTGCCAGGATTTCGAGGCATCTGGATCCTCCCACTCTCCCCAAAAAATCAAGAAAAGTGGATTGCTAAAGGATTTAAGATGGTATTTAGATTTCCTCACAACACCATTCCTTTCATTCCACACGGCTACTGGACGGGGGATGACCCATATGTTCTCCCGGGTGGAGGATGTTACAAAGATGATTTCTCAGATGTCTGTATTATTGCCATTGATAGCCCTCCGAGCCAAGACTTTCCTGCTCATGACTGGAGTGGGACGCAGAAAAAGATTGCAAGGTGGTACATCAATGTCCTTCCTGAGAAGAAGATTACTGACAGAAGACTGAACTGCACCGGAGTTGACCCCGAGATCTGGCAGGAAGTCCTGGGTGAAAGGAAACTTGTCATCCCCGACAGCCTCTGCCCGTGGCCCCTCTCGCAGGAGAGCCGCCAGAGTGCCCACCCAACAGAATACTACGGAGGACACTGTGACACGTCCTACACGAACAAGGACAACAAACAATTTGCAGGGACTGTAACGTGGCCCAAAGAACTTACATTGATGGGATACCTTCCGAAGCACTTTGGACAGGTTCTTAGCACCATAGGGGTTCACCAGAGAAGACTGAAGCCTCTCCTCAAGAAGCTTTCCAGGCTGTGCAGATACCACACCCGCATTAGACGTGACGCCTTCCTTAATGGTCATGCTAGGGTCGAGATCCATGACCCTTTCAGAACCACTCTTAGCCGAATTACGGGTATCACTGAAGAAGAAGCTGTTGAAAGAGCAAAACATGTTTTTCCCTGACCTCCCTTGAATGACTATCATTTCCACCCTTTCTCTTCTCTTCATTCAGGTGAACACTTTATTAACACTTCCCCCCTCCCCCCTCTCTTAGGTAGGAGGGGTCCCCCCTCCTACCTTAGCCCCCTCCACCCCCCACACTCCGCTCCCTCCGCCCCCGCCTTCCCGACCCTCCACCACCGCCCTTCCTCCGCCTCGCTTCCGCCCTCTTTTTCCACCACAGATGCAGCCTCGCTCCACTTCCACCTCCTCTGCTGCTTCTCCGCCGGCACGACCTTTTTAGCGCTCTGCGTAGTTTTGCCATGCCGCGGTTTCCTAGGTTGATCCGACCTAGATGAGCCCTTCGGGGCGCGCTATGAGGATGATTTCAGCTCCCTCTGTTCTACAGTTGCCTGCTTGCAGGATTACAGCGGACTCATGACATTGTCATTATTCTCAGCGTAAATGTTATATTATTCTCTTCTGTGAGAGGCAAACGAAAACGATGAAAGGAAACATGATGAAATGCGGTTGTGAAGCTCCTCACGTTGACGTTCATGCGATGTCGAAGTCCTCGATGTCAAATAATCTGACGAAAACGCGACGACCGCGTCCTGTCATTGTGTCATGTGTGCCGGTCTCATGCTATGTGACGGAGCACGTGACATGCAGTCATCCGGTGTCATCTTACAAGTTCCCCAGCGCCCCTACCCTCGAGGCCCTGTCCCTTTTTGAAATTCAACCCTCTATTTGTATTTCTATTAGATCATAAGTGCATCCCTTCGGAAGGAATTTCGACACGTCATGCGACGGTCTCACGTCAGGCGAGGGAGCATGAGCATTCCCATTCGAGCGTTACGAGGGTCAGTCACTCTTCTACGATTTTCACGGATATTTAGATATGTTCTGAGGTCATAATTTCTATTGCTGAAAGCTGTATCAAAGAACACAGCTACTGCATCAATCCAGAGATATCTATCGCATATTTATTTTCCCGCCTCTTATAACGTTGACAGGTTGCCTTGAGTGCTCTCTAGTCTTCTGCCATCTTTCGCCTTCCGGGACTTCCTAGACAGCCATAGGTGGACGGCAACCCCAAGTGTTGGGCAACACAGGGCAAGCTCAAAACGTCACACCATGGTTCCTTGCGTGAGGTCAATTTTTGTACTTAAACAAGAGCTGGCTATGGCCCGGTGCCCTGCTGGTTGCTATGGCCGAATGCCGCTGTCTCATCCTTCGCCCATAGTCAGCCGTTATTTATCTCCAAGTTATACCTATCGAGCGTGGCCTCAAGGCTCTCCGTTCGTATGCATATGGAAAACACGCGTGAAGGCGACACAGGGACCTGTTTCAGGCACTCAATCAAACAGGGCCCCGTCCTTGCAGAGGTAAGGCATATTTTCGCAGGACGGCATCGAAGGCGGTGTTCGGTCCGTTGCAGACCCTGAAGTCCTCCAGACGGGAGTCGAGCTGCTGTGACCACGTATTTTTTGAACTGTTGTTTTCCGTACCATATCCGAAAACTGTTTTTTCTAAGTGATAATGGAGATTGGGACGACGGGTGGTACAGTCATCAACGGCGTTGTTTCTGTTGTTTGGTGAGAGAAAACCAGTTGCATGTGACGCGAAAGGTGGCTGCACGGGATCGCAAACTGCAATGGGTGGATACGGGGGTTTACTTCAGGGTTGCCATTGCTGCGGCGGCACCGGGAGGCAGAGGCAGAGGCAGAGGCAGAGGCAGAGGTAAGTGTGCTTGGCAGACCTGCTGCCTGTGCGCATTCTTACGTTTCCTGTGAGTACTTTCAACAAAGACGTCCGGCATATGACCTCGGGTAAGGTATAGGTTGTCGAGCTGACATGTAACAAGTTGAAGTTAACGTCAATATCGACTCGAGCCCTGCGGTGCAAGCATGATCGGGCTGCTCACGCCTGAATATCGCGTAGTTAAGCAAGCAAACGAGCACAAGCTCTCGACACTGCACACTTGCTTTTTTTTGCAAGCAATCGAGCACACACCCCCATCACTCTGCCCTGGCATCTCACAAGGCCTAATAACCTTCGGCCGAATACTCCCTATCGAGACGTCCGACAGTTTCTCGTTGCGTCCGAGGGCCTTCGGCTACCTTTTCAGTCTCCCAAGCCGACCGTTGATAGATATGTGACGGTCCACAGGGCAAGCTCCATGAGGTATTCACTCGGTTTCTTTTGCACTTTACATCTCATTGCCAACAGGCACAATGAATAACTTTTCATTAAAAAATAGCTTTCTCCTTACATGCTTTTGAGTGTGTGAGAGAAAATCTCTTTTGGATTGTTTGTTCTAGGTTGATTCACAACTTCAAATGCTTTTCAGGAGGATGCACTGCTTCTAAGGCAAGATGTTTAGAGTCCTCTGGGTTGGGCGGTTAGGGTAGGCAAAAGAACAGAGCTGCGGATTCCTATGGCCGGAATTCCTAATATTGACTGTCTCACTGTACTGTTCCTAGTGTAAGCCTTCTGATGAATGATCTAACGGCTCCGGAACACTGATCGATCCACGGGCACAGAAACCTCTAAAACTCCGCAAGCTCCAAATTAACCAGTTCTTTTGCACTTTACATCTCACTGCCAAGTCTCAGAGATCATTAGGCACACTGACAAGTGCCAGGACGCCGCTGCCGCCACCTCGGAGTGGTCCACCCGAAGTAGCGCTCCATGTGCTCGTCGGGAACAGCTGCCGGGTCGATGTAGGAGTGGATGGCGGAGGACAGCTGAGACCACCCGCCCAGGAAGCAGCATCTCTCAAGCGCAGTGCCCACCGCCCTGGCACAAACACAAGCCCCCTTGCGGGTGCTGTGGCCGTAGGGGCACACCCCAGCTTACCCAACGCCAACTGCACCCGGCCATTAGCTTGCGCCGAGTGGAGCTTGTCCCGCTCCCACGGCAGCCTCCACTAGGTTCGCCGCCCCTTCGAGCTTGCTGCTGAGCTCTGATCCCACAGAGCATCCCGCACCTGCTCCCAGTGCTGCAGTAGCTGCACCAGCCCGTGCGCCCCGTGGATCGTGAGCTGCCGCTTGAGGCGCACGTGCCCCCTGCCTTTCTCCTTGTGGAGAGCCACGGAGACTGTGTCACCCACAATGCTGATGTGCTGCCGCTGCATAGACACCCCGGTGTCCGGCCGGCCAAAGGTGACAAAGGTGAACACTATGTAGGCGCACACGCCCTGAGCAGCTCCGTCTCTGCCTGGCCCACCGGCTGCATATCCAGCCCGTGCTCATGCACCGCCGAGACATGTCTGGCCGGCAGCCAGGTGTGCACCGTGCGCTACTCCCCAGCAGCTTCCGCCGCCTGCACCTGCATGGAGGACATGCCCTTCACCGCCCTCGAGACACCCCGGCCCTTTGCTGGGGAATCCCATGTCCTCATGGTAGTTGTTGATGGCGGACAGGTAGGGCTGCATGTTGGCCGCCTGCACCGTGCCCTTGGCCGGCATGTGTGCCACATACAGCCGCACCGTGGCCTCCGTGGCGGGAAGCCACTGGCGGCCCTCCAAATCACAGAAGTCCATGAAGGCTTTGGCCTTCGGCTGGTAGTTGCCCACCGTCTTGCCGTCCAATGCCGCACCTTGCATCTGCACCGCCAGCTCAGTGAGGGAGCTTGCTCCCAGCTCCCCCCTCCAGCGCTCCTGAAGCGCTGCATCCCAGCCGCTCACTTCCTGCACCGCCGCCGGGATTACCTCATACTTCTCCTTGCTCATGTCTAAGTGCTTCTCATCTCCATCATCGTAGACCACGTGCGTGAGACCGTCTGTCCCGGCGGCGCCCACTGTGCCACTGTACCACGCATCGTCAACCGGCCAGTACACCTTCACTTTGTGGCCCTGTGCTAATCCCGTGTGCGAGGCACACACATCCGCCCGCCTAGTGTCCCGCAAGTAGGGACTCACCGGGAAGCTGTAATGTGGAACATGATGCCGTCCCACTTTGAGGCCCCAAGCAGCTCGGAACCTCCCAGCCTGCTGGAAGTAAAGAGAACCCTGCACCTGGGCAGGATCGTCGGCCAGGGCCTCCCGCTGCTGGAACCACATCTGCCCCGGCTAGAAGGGCGCCATTACCGTGGCGGCGCACCTTTCTTCCCGCAGCTTGTGTGCCGCCTCGTCGAGGAGCGACCACGGAGGGTTTACCCAATTGACCTCTCCTAGCCAGGAATAGGCCAAAGAGTCCACCCCCTCGCACCCAGGATCGTACCACTGAGCGCAGTAGCGCGGCAGCTGGGCGGAGATCTCGGAAGCGAATCGGCCCACTGTGTGCCGGTGCCACTACTGCTCTGCCCACTGGAACCACCGTCGGTGTAGGCGCTAGTCGTCCAGGTCCTGGTCCCTCGACAGGCGATCGGCCCACTCGTTTGCCTCGCTTCTGTTGTAGCTGGCTTGGAGCTCGATGTCGTTTAAGTCCAATAAGATCCACAGCCGCCGCATCCGCCTCATCAGCTCAGGATTCCTCGAGGTGGAATGGCTGAGCATGGCCACCACCGCCTGGTTGTCGCAATGCAGGCGCACCACCTTGCGGTGAGCTCCCGTAGAAACGACTGCACCGTCTTGTAGACGGCTTCCAGCTCTAGGTGTGATGTGTAGGTGGCGGAGCTCGTCCGGCCAGAACCCCCTCGCCGCATGCTTGAGATTCAACACGCCGCCCCATGCAAACAGGGAGGAGTCGGTGTGCACCTTCGCCCTTGTGGGGCTCCTCCAGATCTTTCGACCGTTCTACCGGCTCTGAGCCGGCAGTTTGAGCCACCACTCCACGCCTGCCGTGTAAGCTTCACCTTGGCGCCCCATCCCCGCTTGGTGGTGATCACGAAGTGTAGCTCCCGGAGATCTCGCGGGGGGCACTGCCGGGCACACCGATTGGCCGAGCCCGGCGAATGCCGCGATGCCTGGCTGAGCAGGGCCTTGGCCTGCTGGTGGATGTTCTGCAATCTCGCGGGCGTGACACGGAACTGCCATCTCGCGGGTGTGACACGGAACTGCCATCTCGCGGGCGTGACACGGAACTGCAATCTCGCGGGCGTGATACGGAACTGCCATCTCGCGGGCGTGACACGGAACTGCCATCTCGCGGGCGTGACACGGAACTGCAATCTGGGCGTGACACGGAACTGCAATCTCGGGCGTGACATGGAACTGCAATCTCGCGGGCGTGACACGGAACTGCAATCTCGCGGGCGTGACATGGAACTGCAATCTCGCGGGCGTGACACGGAACTGCAATCTCGCGGCCGTGACATGGAACTGCAATCTCGCGGCCGTGACACGGAACTGCAATCTCGCGGCCGTGACACGGAACTGCCCCGCCTTTAAGTCCACCTCGAGCCCAAGATGCGCCACCAGCTGGGTGGGCTCCCAATGACCCTTCTTCTCGTTGCGCCCCAACCCGAGTCTCACCAAGACCCAGCTTGCCAGCTCCCGCGCTCTGAATGCCTCGATCTTGCTGCCCGCGAGCACCAGGAAATCGTCCATGTAGAGTAGCACCCTTGCCCCCTGCTGATGCTCCTCGCAGCCGCATCCTCGTGCTCGCCTGCGAACCACCCACCGTCGCCGTACCTTGCTTCCGCTTTGCAGCTTCCGCACCTCCCGCCAATCCGCCACGGATCGTGGAGAGCGCAGGCACTCCACGAGCACCTTCATCACCTTGACGAAGATGCGGGGTGAGTCGTTCCACCCAAAAGGAGAGGGCTCCGCACTGAAATAAACCCCCCCCCCGCACTTCGAACTGCATGTACTCCTGGTAGGCGGGGTCGATCCCCACCGCGTGATATCCCTCCTGGAGATCGAAACTAAAGCACCAGTCGTCCGGCTTGGCGAGCCGGCGCAACTTTTTCAGCGTCTCCATCTTGCAGCGGGATCTTACACAATGGGAGTTCAACCATCGGAAGTGCAACACCATGCGCTACTTGTTCGTCCCCAGCTTCGGCACCAGGAACACATGAGATACGTGTCGTCGCCTCGTAGCCCGCACCCAAGCGCCCGTCCTGAGACAACGCTCGGTCTCGGCGGTCATCCACTCCAGCTGCTGTGGGGTTACGTCTACCAAAGGCACTCCGTGATCGAAGTTTTGAGGTGCCATGTCTACCCAAGGCATCTTGGCACCACAACTGATCCACTCCATCACCTCGTCATTCGCGCCCGCCGCGCGCCATGCCCCCCTTCTGCTCCGCAACCTTTCATGCAGGGTGGGTTCGCTTCGCTGGACGCCCCGAAGGGCGGAAGGCACCCAGCGATTCCGTACCCGGAAAGTTAGGTCCGGGCCTAGGCGCCACGCCCAAGCCCTGACCCTCGACCTCCCTTGCCTGTGCCGCGGCCTCCACCTTCAGAACCATATCCGCTGCCCGCGCTGCCCTTACATTTTCCTCCTTTTCGGTCACGAAAAGTCGAAAGTTTCGCACTGGCCTTGGCGTGCGTGCTCATAACAGCCTTCACCTTGGTGTTATCTAACTCCTTCAACCACTTGGTGAGAACTGAGTCGGTCACGAGCTTGTCAGTTCCAGCGTACACCTTCTCTTCGATAAACGCCAATTTTGCCCGCAGGGGCTCCGCTCCACCGTGGACCGCCGCGTCCGACTCCACGCTCGCCCTCAACTGAATCATTATGTACCGATTGCTGAGGAGAGCGAAGACGCCCTTGAAGGTGTGCGCGGTGTAAATCCGCTCCCCCAACTCTTCATAAGACGGCGGCTCCTTCTCGGCCATCAACCAGTCCATGGTAGACTCAGAGTACGCGATAGCGTCGTGCATGTATGACAGCGAAGGGGCGAGCGCCAACTGCTCGTAATGCAGCGAGGAGTTGGTGCGTTTGGTGAGGGCGTCGTAGGTTTTGTCATTGTCCAGGTCGTACATCTGAGGCATATCTATCTCCAGAGGAGCAGGTCGCGTGGGAAACGGATTCCCAGCGACGTGGGGAACGTAGGGTAGCTTGCGCAGCGCCTCCAGCTCCGCGTCACCGCTCTGAGCGGTTGCGCCACCTTGAGTGACGGCCTTCGCAGCCGCCAAAACCGTGCTAAGGTCTTTCATATGCTGCATCATGAGTTGCATCATCACAGTCTGCTGCGCCAGCAGCGCTTCCATCCCGGACTTCTGCTCGCGATTCTCTTCCGGTTTTTCTCCCACGGGCTAACCAGGGCGTTCGGACACGGATTCAAAACTTCCACGATAACTCATCTTTTGAGCGTCAAAGGTCTTAAAAGTTCCACAGTAAAAGTAAAATGCGGGGTAATAATTTGCAGGGTGCCGCACTAAGAATTTCCGAAAGAAAATTCTTGTGAAGTTCTTGTGCGGCAGGCAAAAACAACAGAGCTGCGGATTCCTACGGCCGGGATTTCTAATATTGACTGTCTCAATGTAATGTTCCTAGTGTAACCCTTCTGATGATTGATCTAATGGCTCCGGAACACTGATCGATCCACCGGCACAGAAACCTCTAAAACTCCACAAGCTCCAATTAAATAGAACTTGCCAGAGGGCTAACATAAGTGCCTGCTTGGCTCCTTAATGATATAGCCTTTGTGCGGCCCTCTGAGATGCGACAGCAGTCTGAGGCACACAGCCCCCGGGTCAAACGACTGACGACGGACCAAGAGGGTTGATAAGGATGTTGTTCCATCGATGCAGGACAAGGAGAGGATCCCTTGGCACGCACCGCAAGCGCCGTCAGAAGGGCGCGGTCGAGTGCGGAAGTAGCAAGAATTCTCGAAGCGGCCCATCTGGATGTGTTCCAGGCCACCAAGATGATGCGGTACTTGAAGTATGTCTCGGACAACACTGCCCGAGCGCAAGCCCACAGGTGCTTTCCGACAATCATCTCGCATATTTTGACGACTGGCACATATGACTTCCACGTGTGATAAACCTTGCCGGATCTCCCAAGCACAGGCCCACGCGTCCTCTCCGACACATATGACCTGTACCAAGCGCGGCACCTGGTACATAAGATCTGCGTGTACGAAAGACAGGACAGCTCCAACCGGAAGCAGTCCCATGCATGCTCTCCGCCACACACCACCCACACAATCTCTACTTGCGCATGGCATGCTCTAGTATATGACGCTTATGACAAGACTACTCGAGCACGGGTATCAGCCCACCTTCTCCACCATCGGCCTCACTACTCGAGCACGGGTATCAGCCCACCTTCTCAACCATCGGCCTCACTGCTCGAGCACGGGTATCAGCCCACCTTCTCCACCATCGGCCTCACTGCTCGAGCACGGAGATCAACCGACCGATCCACGACCACGGAATCGTCAGGCACTCTTTCCTTCGCTGATTTCTAAGCCCTTTTTGCTCGATGGTAGATGCGGACAGCTCTTCCATTTCCAGGCTGATGCGCTCCGTCAGCATGGCCGTCGAGGGATACGCTCGATTGCCCAAGTCCAAAAGGCTGATGGGGGATCGGCGGGAAGCATCAAACAAGCGAACATAAATGGGTCTCCACCCAAAAATACCCAACAGAATGAGTGCCGGGTGACACTGCTCCTTTGTGATGGGGAGCTTGCATGCATCAAGCCTGTCCGCAGCGCGCTGTGCATCATTGATCGCCTGGTTGGCACCTGGTGGCATGCGCCAGCACCCTCTAATTTGTTGGCTGATGGGCCCGGGCATGGCGACCAGCGTGCTGGCAATTTTATTGTCACAGATGGTTTGCATCATATACGAGTCACTGTAGTCGACCTGCACTGATTCTGCTTTCATCTTGGGAGCAAATGATTAGGTGAGGCTTGGGAAGGATGTGAGCATTCTACTCAGGTGGATGAAGGAAAATGTGAAGGGCCTCGACCTCATTTATTACAGCAGCCTGATCAGCATCGAAGGGAAGTCTAAGGGCTGGCACAGAGCGTTCAAATGGTACGCCGAGATGACCGAAATGGGGATTCCAGCTAATACCATCACGTACAACTCGTTGATCAGCGCGTGTGAGAAGGGCGGTGAGTGGGAGCGGGCCTTCGAGGTGTTTGCGGACATGCAGAAGAGCGGGGTGGAGGCAGACACCATCACGTACAGCTCGTTGATCAGCGCGTGTGAGAAGGGCGGTGAGTGGGAGCGGGCCTTCGAGGTGTTTGCGGACATGCAGAAGAGCGGGGTGGAGGCAGACACCATCACGTACAGATTACTGCTACGCAATTTGAATGGCATGCAAGAGACTGGTTTAGAAGTTAGCAAGGACCTTTTGGACATTGTCGCCGAACTTCAACGATATTTTGAGGAGAATGACCTTTCATAAGCAATTAGGATGGCATACCACTATGTTTTCATTCTTAGAAGTAGCTGAATCCTGGTATTTAGTAATTGTTTAAACTATTGAGTGTTTCAGATTAAACTTAGACCGTATCATGGTTATATTCAATGTATTCGATCACTCTACTCTAGGTACATCACATGGTCAACTCCGCATCTCTTCGCTTGTAGCGGTTGGAAGTTTGAACGACTGACTGCCAATTGCTGCAATGTGTTCACGATTTTTCTTTGGACGTCTTTCTGCGACGCGGCGTTTGTTGTCTCTCCCCAAGAAAGTTAAGGAATCGTTAACAGTGTGGCTGCAAAGTTAAGGAGCGCACGACTGTCTTCCGTTCTAAAGGAGGACAGTCGCTTAGACGATCAAGATGACATCACCATTGCGTTCGATGGAATCTATGACTTGATATGCCCTTGTCTATCCAACCTCGTCATCGATGGATGCTAACAGCCGACATCGTAATTGCAACAGTGCAGACATGATTGGAGGGGAGAGAGGAGAGACGAGGCTCACGATCGATGCTCGCAGCGGAGGCTACAACGATGTGCTTATGTGGCGCGGCGGAGGCTGCAATCCAATCTGATGCGTTGCTGTGTGGCGTAGAGTGGAGGCTGCAATCTGACGCGTTGCTTATGTGGCGCAGAGCGGAGGCTGGTGAGCGTGCAAAAGGGAGCATCCCACGGTCAAGATTTCACCGGGTTTAAACTATTTTTTATCGTCGCGGTAAAACCGGTTAGAGTTTTACGCTGGAATAGGTGGAATACAAAATTTCCCCACTCAAGTGCCATGCCAAGAGTTTTGAAGTCCATGGCAAACACTATCTCGATGCACCTCACGCAAAATCAACAGTCCAGCAACAACAAGGGTATGCTTCAATAACATATTTATATATTGCAAGCATGATATTCCAGTTATGTAATTTGAAGGTGTACTAAACAGAAATAGTGTTGTGTTGTTTGAGAAAGCAAACTGTTGACACCTTCATCCCTTTGGAATGACGAGGAGATAAAATTTGGCTTTAGAGCCGCGTGCTCAGTCTTGGGTCATGTCATCGCTTGTCAGAGTTCTGCAGCTAGGCTATTCGCACCATGCAATACTGTGATAAAACAAACATGACTACAACACCACCTCTTGGGTGGAGGGCCAAAGCCTGAGCCCCGTGCAACCGATATCATCACGTCTCTAAAGAGGAAATATTTCTTCGCTTTCCTCTTTCTTTGTAGGATAAACTAGCACCTAGTTCAGCTGGTGCTCAAGGCTCAACCTCTGATACGCATAAAACGTATTCATAGCATCAGTGAGGCGTCTTTGCTCTAGGACGCCGTGTTGCCCTGCTAACGGCATAGTTCGTTCACCTACTCGCACATCTAAGCGTGTACAAAGAGGGGCCGGAGCAGTCGCCAGGGTATTGATAATCTGGACGTTTGGTGGCACAGGTATTTGATTGTGATATGCGCCCCCAGAAACGCGGGCGGAAGTGCAAGGCATCCAATTTAGTAGATCAGCCGTCCACTCCCAGTGCTGACCGAGCTCGTCAAACCTGTACCATATCGGTGTCGCCCCCACCGCACGGTGCTCCCAAGCGAAGCAATCCTCGAGATCGGGCCAGGCGCCGCTCCGCAAGCGCTCCAAGAACTGTGCTGCCTCGGAGTCGGCTGACAGAGTGACCAGCGACTTAAATCCAATCCAATGCCTTTGTCTAAGCTGCAGCTCGACGTATAACAAGTGCCACCGGTGCCAGCTAGGCAACAGCAGGTTATGACTTGCAACGAGAGTAAACTCCTCGCGAAGGCACTTCTCCCAGAGGAACTCGGCGGCACAAACGGTGTGCAGCCGCCAGCAAGCCTGCGAACAAGAGGCGAGGGTCCTGCCTTCCACCTTTTCCAAGATCGCTGATATCTCCGGGTCGGAAAGATCGAAAAGATGCACCCGGGTTGGAGCGCTTTGAACACGCGCCAGCGACTTCCCGTGTGGCTCTGCAAACTTTGCCATAGAGTCGCCTTCGGACCCTGGTGTCTCGAGCGAGGCCGAAGACGATGCGATCTCTTGCAAAGACGCATCGCTCCCGTTCCGCAGCACTCGTTCAAGCTGTTGTAGCAGTCGACGCTGCTCGTCCGTGTCAAGCGACCCAAACAAAGCTTCACACTGCCGCGCACGTTCGGAGAACGGCTGCTCGCTATCTAAGGGTTTTTGGGGCCCGTGACTCTCGTCGGGAGGCTTGTTCGTAAGGCGTGCTTCGAGCCTCGCGTCAACTTGTCGATTAAGAGCCGCCTGACAACGAAACATTTCATTGCACACAGTAACTAGGCTGGTGGATCCCGGATTTTTTAAGAGCTGCCGATAGTCATACAAAGCCTCAGCATACAGGGAGAGCCCGGAGCAAGCCCTCGCGCGCTGCAGACTGCACATGGAATATCTCGGATCTCGCTCTAGCACGCGGGTAGCATCCTCTCGGGCCTCGACGAGCTTTCCGAGCCGAAGAAAGGCCGTCGCACGGTTGGCCAGTAAATTGTTGTCCACGTGCATCTCCAACGCACTTGAGTATTTCTCCACAGCTTTGTGATATTCCGCGTGACGCATATGCCCCTTGGCCTCGGCGGCCAACGTCCGCCACGTTGGCCGGTGCGATCCCTCGTCAGTGCTATCTCGTAGCATCAGCCACGTTAACGGATACGAACTCCCTTCGGTATTTCCACTGACAACCCAGCGGAAGGTGACCACTATCTAGAGGAGTCTAAGAAACGCTCAGATAGATCCTCAAAGCTGGGAACGTGGCGTAGGTTGCAATATCTAAGTAGAACCCACGAAGGCTGAGCGATATACATATGGCGCACTATTCAAGCGCTTCCCCAAAATACAGCAGGTGACGGCATCGCTGAAAACATTCGACAAGAATGCCAACCTATACGCAGGTATATTTCAAGACATGAGGATGCAGATGACGTGGTGACCAAGCAGACTATTGCGCATTACTCATCCGTTGGCTCGACTCATTTTCGCTCATTGTGCATTTCGTGAGCAACCGCCAACAAACCCGAAAACTCTGAGCATCAGGAAACATCTGTCAACATGAGATCGTTCTCAATCGAAGGCGAGCGTGTTTTTTAGTTTCATTATTCTGAATTCTCTCGTCTGTTGACATGACATATGACATATAGTACAGTTGAGTTCTATATGACTCTAGACTTAATTTACCCCGGGGAGCCAAATCGCCCCCCGCCCGGGTACCGTCCTCATATATTGGCATTCCTTGGATTGGTCGAAATATTGAATGCCAATTTATCGAGCGTTGATGCGGAGCAGCCCTATCATATGACACTGAACATCACAAAAAAAAATGCCGACGCATTTTTATCCCAAAAATTAACATGATACATTTTACATCGTCATCGCTTCGAATCTGAATGGACACCCCAGCCCCCCTGCAATCAATCTAAGGATGACCCCCTCCCCCCACCCTCAGGGCAGGGGTCGTCCCTCCGGGAAGAAGTACTGCGGGGGGGGCCCTGCCCCTCCCTCCGTACTTTTTCCCTCCCCCCCTCTCCCCTAGTAGAAATACGAGTTGTCGTATAACATGTCTCGCGGGAATTCTCTATATTACTCTAACACTTTATAGCTAGCATTTATTGGAGTAATAGGCTTACACATAATGACATTTGGAAATGATCCATTTTTCATTTGAGTTTCTTTCATACCGTCTACATGTGCTTGCTCCTTACCCCACGAGGGAAAAGATACCATTGCCACAACCGAGCAATAGCAACGCGCGGTGCCCATGACTCGCAGCCGCAAAGGACGTCTACCGTAAAATCATGTCCGAATCCTAGTCGCACCCAAACGCGCAAGTGCGCACCACCTCTTCAAGCGGCTGCTTAGCCAATCATGGCCAAGATAGCAAGTGGAATGAAAACGTGGATGGGGCCACGACCTACCGGAATATCCAAGTACACTAGATATCAGAAAGTCCCGTACTCGTGTGGATAAACTGTATAAGATAAATAAACCCTAAGCTAGATATACCCGGAACGGTCTCGGACGGTCTCGGTGTCTAGCCTACCTGTGACACAGCGTGTGTCACAGTACGAACCTACAGATCAGTCAGTAGTCCAGTGTTGGTCCTAGGGATCTGTCATAGGGGCCTGACCGGGACTCCCAGTCAGGGCTGCCTATACAGATTTCAGCATAGTGGTTCGTAATAATATCGCTGCAGGGTCTAGTTGTAAGCAGATAGCGGGGGGCCGAGAGAAGTGGAGAGAGTGCCACTTTGCGTCCTCGTACGATTTCCACCTTGGGTGAGTAAGCAATTGCTCATAACTCCGATGGCATTTGCACGATTGGCTTCCAACTGAGCTGCTTGCTCATCGGAGATGCCAGATTGCACACGCGGATCCAACATTCCTCTTACGTCTTCGTATAGAGCAGTATCCTCATCGTCGACTCGGCCATCGTCCAAATCACTCCGAACAAGATCCGCCACCTCACCCTCTTCACACAATGTCTTTATGCCAAGCTTATATTGTGGATCCCTGGTACAATAAACTAACAAATATCAGTAACTGTACAAATTGACCAACATGTATTCATATTCATGTTGGTCAATCTCGTCACCTGGTTGGAGCTTCCCATTTCGACATTGTTGGGTCACTATATCCAAAATGTTTATGATACTGCTTCATTTTGTCCACCAACTTGAAGTTGAAGTGTCCGAAATTGGGACCCTTACGATGCTCATGTTGGCGTTTATGGTTGCGCCTGAATGTGCACCGCGACACCAACCAAAATTTAATATCCACAATGTCCTCATCCTACGCACAAGTGCATGCGCCTCGGCCAGTGAGGCATACGTCCACAAGTTGTGCTGGGCTATGGGAGTCCTATGTGACTTCGGCCAAGCAGTGAGAGGCATCCACGTGACCCCTGATATGTGTAACATCCTTGATGCACCCTTGCCCACCCATAGGCAGTCCTAGATTGTGCTTGACTCCATCACCATAAAGCATAAGAATACGAAGCACTCGCCTGACTACGCTCCACAACAATCGACGATGTGCTTTCGTCAATCCAGTTCGGCCGGGTTGAAACACACGGTGATCCCTGGGGTTTGATCCCTCCACTTTCGATGTTCCCCTTCTCGATATGAAATGGGGGTCATCCTCCGTGCCGAGGTTCGTGTACATCTCGAGACCGTCTGGGTCTGCAACCTCGCCATTGTCAATCCAAGTGCACACGCGCTCCACGAGTTCCATCGTCGCATGGGTCATGAGCTTCTCCGTAGTAAAAGGATTTATACCATACACCTGCGGGGCAAAAGTGAAACAAAACCTATGAGCCCTCATGCACCCCAACCCGTTTTTATGCCATGCCGGGCCGAGAGACAACTGCGTGCCGTGTGCAGAGCTCTCAAACAACGGCGGATGATTGTTGTGAGCTGAGCTGGAGCCCACATGCACCCCAGCCCGTTCGTATGCCATGCCGGGCCGAGAGACGCTTGTTTGTGCAGCGAATCGGAGGCAGTACCATCACCTGCCACCACTCCATCTCGTTGCGTAAACGCTGCTTTAGCCCGTCCTGACGGACATATGCACGCACTTTACCGTTACGCCGAGCCTCCTTAATGACCTTGGCGGTAAGGGGCACTGCTTTTGCTTGACATTTTGCTCTCAATATTCTCAAATCGTTTACATCAAGCTGGTAGAAGGTGTGAGATAGTGCTACGGACAACATAGGCCGGAGAACATGACCCGGTGCAGTCGACTCAACAATTAGCTGGATGATATGAAATATATCACGCAGCGCATGTTTTGCCCCCAGCTGCTCGCGAATGGTGGTCATGCCCCCGGCAGCATTGTCAGCAAAAACGAGACCAATCTCTCCCAAGCGCGCTTTAAGGTCCCTGAGCATTGTTCCTTCGTCCAACGAAGTAGTTATGGTGAAGTGAAAAGCCACGTATTCCCCCGACCGTGCATTCAGTACTTTGAATAATGCTACGAAGGCACGCTCCTTTCCTTTGGCAATATACTTGCAAAGAAGAAAGGTGTGATCAATTTGCAAGTCTTCGGCCGTGACGCGCTCCACAAGTTGCTCATAATACCGTTGAAGTTCCTCGACCTGAAATGCAAATCACGAACAACACACAACCTCAAGGCAACACCAATTGCAATCAATATGCATACGTTATATGAAACCCAGGAATCACAAGGCATACCTCCCACATGTTGTCAACCATCGATGACAAATATCCGGACGTGGGCAGCTTTGGGCGGTGTTGAGATGCCTCGGCAAATGTCGGAAAATGTGGTGGAGGCACCGCTGAAGGTGGAGCAGCCAACAAGGAATTTGCTTGAAAGTTCTTCTCGACGAGTTTGTGCACTGCGGCATTATGGCTATGATACATGGCCTCCTTCTCATGTTGTCGTTCATGATGAAATTCGTGCAGCATTGCCTCTGAAAAAATAGATCCACACAAGATGTGCTCGAAAAATCAGAAGTGGAAAGTTTGTGTTTGGCTGTGAGGGAGATAACCCTGTGACTCCCTAATCAATTACACATCCCTTATGCAGCCTTGCCCGTCCAGCGGCTGTGACGGGTTGTGAGGGCCCCCCATATCATAAGCAGGGGTGCTGTGGGGGTCTGAAATGCACAGGGGGTGCAGCAGGGGTGCTGTG
>LGRX02033667.1:0-24046 GCA_001247695.2 Cymbomonas tetramitiformis | reverse complement strand
CACCGCTGCGGCGCCCCGGGGAAGGCCCCACACCGCTGCGGCGCCCCGGGGAAGGCCCCACACCGCTGCGTCGCCCCGGGGAAGGCCCCACACCGCTGCGGCGCCCCGGGGAAGGCCCCACACCGCTGCGTCGCCCCCGGGGAAGACCCCACACCGCTGCGGCGCCCCGGGGAAGGCCCCACACCGCTGCGGCGCACCGGGGAAGGCCCCACACCGCTGCCGCGCCCCGGAGCGTTGCGGTGACACTCGGATGAGCCCCACATAAAAAGGCCTTTTTATGTGTAAACGCATAATTACTGGAACGTCGTGCTCACTCCAAAAACCTCGATACCGCGGAGTTCATCAACGAGTGGTGGCAGATGCAGGAAAACCCTAAAAAGGCGATTCATGGAATATCACCAGGGAATGGCTGTGAAGGGGTCGCTTGTGCGAATACATACCAAGGTAGTCCAGCCACGAGTTTGGAGGGGTGATGGAGGGCAGATTGGCCATGTCGACAGGTGTGGTCAAGAGGTTGACATTCTCCATGAAGTCTTGGTCGAAGTCGGGCTGTTTGCCCTCCTTCGCCCAAGTGCCGCCCCTCTTCTTTCCCCCGTCCATCTTCACTAAGCTGAATATAACCTGCAGTCACCATCCTCCCCTCCGCAATCACATCCCAATTGCTTCTTCCCGGGAACCGGCCATCAGCCGCCGCTCCTTTCACCAGGGGTAAGCCTCGGCCAGCTATCCCTTGCATCGATGCGGCGCTGAGCTGTCCCTTGCATCAATGCGGCGCCGAGCTGTCCCTTGCATCGATGCAGCGCCGAGCTTTCCCTTGCATCGATGCGGCGCTGAGCTGTCCCTTGCATCGATGCGGCGCTGAGCTGTCCCTTGCATCAATGCGGCGCTGAGCTGTCCCTTGCATCGATGCGGCGCCGAGCTGTCCCTTGCATCGATGCGGCGCCGAGCTGTCCCTTGCATCGATGCGGCGCCGAGCTGTCCCTTGCATCGATGCGGCGCTGAGCTGTCCCTTGCATCGATGCGGCGCTGAGCTGTCCCTTGCATCGATGCGGCGCTGAGCTGTCCCTTGCATCAATGCGGCGCCGAGCTGTCCCTTGCATCGATGCGGCGCCGAGCTGTCCCTTGCATCGATGCGGCGCCGAGCTGTCCCTTGCATCGATGCGGCGCTGAGCTGTCCCTTGCATCGATGCGGCGCTGAGCTGTCCAGCAGGCGGCCTGCGCACGCCTGCCCTCACCCGCACTCTTCCGAATTTCTAACGGCTCTTTAAGAGGTCCCTGTTTCGAGACAATTGAGGCGCTGCGGGCGCTTCAGTCCAGCGAGCTAAGCTGCCGGGAGCGCCGCACCTGCTTGCATTGGAGGAGCATGCTTTGGGGCCGCGGGCGGGCCAAAGTGCACCAGGCGTGGGAGCTCGGTATATTGAGATCAATGTCCACGGCTGGTGCACACGCGCTGCTCATCCCGGAGATGTGAGCTGGGCAGGAGGGAGGTTGCGGGGAAAAGGACGGCAGGGGAGGGCAGGAGGGGAGGGGAGGGATGCCGAGGAGGGATCGCAAGTGGTGGGGAGGGGCGCCTACATCAGCATGCGGCGCATCAATCTCGGTCATTGCCACTTGAAGGTCTTGCACTTTATCCTGGGGGTTCCCAGAGGGCGCACGCCGTATCCTGTCAGGCGAAGCCACCTTCGCGGAGGTCTCCCACTGGAGCTTATCGCACGGTTGAGGTCTCCCACTGGAGCTCATCGCACGGTTGAGGTCTCCCACTGGAGCGCTGCTCCTTGCAGTTGAGGTCTCCCTGGAGCTTATCGCCACCGGTTGAGGGTCTCCCACTGGAGCTCATCCCTTGCAGTTGAGGTCTCCCACTGGAGCTTATCGCACAGTTGAGGTCTCCCAGTGGAGCTCATCGCACGGTTGAGGTCTCCCAGTGGAGCTCATCGCACGGTTGAGGTCTCCCACTGGAGCTCATCGCACGGTTGAGGCCTCTTGTTGGAGCTCATCGCACGGCCGGATGGCCAGCAGGCCAGCTGCAGGTCCAGATCGCACTCGGCTCAACGCTCAAACGAGCTTGGGGGTGCAGCTTCTCCGGCCTGAGTAGAGTGCTGAATGTGCACGCCCGAGGCGTGCAGAAGCCAGGCTGAGCACGACTCAGGCGGTGCAGATAGCGCATCCATCGCTCCAGTGAGCCAATGGCACAGAAACAGGACACTCCCGTTGGTATTCCAACGGCCAGGAAGCAGGAGAAGCCCCCCTGGTGCACTGGCCTGGATGCCCCCCTGGTGTTGCCCGACAGCACCCAAGCTGCCACCGAATCGCATGGTTCCACAGCCGGGGAAGCGCGGCGTGGACTGAGGAGAAACGAGGTTGCCCCGGATTGGTGGATCGGCGTCATCAGAAGAGCGAAGGTGCGCGTCATCAGAAGAGCGAAGGTGCGCGTCATCAGAAGAGCGAAGGTGCGCGGGCCCCGCACGTACTCACCTTCTCCTCCGGGCACATGCACTGAAGAAGCTCTGCCGCATTGAAGCCTTCGTCAGGCGGGTCCATCAGCAGAAGCATCCTGCCCCTCCGCGCCGGAGGTGTCCATGTCAGGCACCCCTAGCTACGGCATCAGGTACGAGGCAGCAACAGCATTCAGCGCAACCTCGCGCCAGTCCTCGCAGGTCTCGGGGCGGCCCTCTGTGGCCCCTCGCGCTCTCTCTGAAACCGGCCTTCCACCCGCATAGCGCACTCCATGGGGCACGCCTCGCTGATGGTTCCCCCGCTGCCCACATTCACAGGAGAGCACGAAAGACAAGGGATTTGTTTCTCTCGCCTTGCCCACATCCCTCACAGGAGATGCACTTCTGAAAGCCGCAGCTGATGGTTCCCCCGCTGCCCACATCCCTCACAGGAGATGTACGGAAAGACGCGCTGATGGTTCCCGCTGCCCAACATCCCTCACAGGAGATGTACGAAAGACGCCCTGATGGTTCCCCGCTGCCCGGCATCCCTCACAGGAGATGTGTACGGAAACACGCGTTGGCTGGTGCCCCGCTGCCCACACATCCCTCACAGGAGGATTTACGGAAAGACGCGTCGTGATTTCCCGCTGCCCACATCCTCACAGGAGATGCACGGAAAGACGCTTCTGAGCCGACCGAGCTGGGCGCGGCTGTGGAGGCGCTGAGGCGGCCTGGGCAAGTATACAACAAGGGACGGCGCTACAGCCGGACGTTGCTGTCAAATGCTCGGAGGGTAGGCGGGCTGGGTGGTCACTGTGGAGACGGGGAGGGTGTGTGGGGGCTGGATCGCAGAAGCTGAGGATGCGCTGAGCTGGGGGTGGATATGACAGGGGTGGGTCGCGCTGATGGGTATTTTGGGGCCTGGGTGGTGGAAGATGGTAGGGAAAGGAGGGGTGCGAGGACACGCACTGTGCGATCTCCTGGACGGGGGTGCCATCCTCCATCATCTGCTTCAGCAGCGCGGCCCCGTGCTCTGGGTCCATGTGCGCCAGCATCGCCGCCTGTTCCCAGCTCGCCCCCTCCCCCCAAGAACCCAGCTCCACCCTTTCAGTAAGCCGCGCATGGATAAACCGCCCTTGCCTGGCTGAGCGCTGCCTCGGAGGGCTGGCGTCCGGCAGATTACACGACAAAGCACTGCCGCCTACCGCAGCAGCCTGGCCTGGTGTGGCCAAATTGTGAGGAGGTGAGAAAACCAGGACAGGCCATTTGAGGGGAGGGGAGCGCTGGCCGACATCAGAGGCGGAGCTCATCAAGCGCAACGAGGAGTGTTGTTCTCACGCTCCTCAGACACGGCACGGTCATCGATGACTGTGCCTCCAGGCATCTCTCAGGCGGCGCTCATTAACTACTGTTGCGCACAGGTATATCGCTGAAGGTGAGGGAGAGGAGGCAGCGCTGGCTGGGGGAAAGGCCAGGGACGTGCGCGCAGCCCCCAGCAGCACAGCATGGCGCAGCTCATGGCAGTGTCTGATATGATTGGGCCGGTCAAACCGCCTTCTGTGGGACGGGGCCAGCGACAAGAGGCGGCCGAGCAGGAACAGGTGGGAATGCAGGAGGGAGTGCAGGAGGGGTTGGGCGCTGCCTTCTGCTCAGGGGGGGCGTCGGAGCTCATGGAGAAAGCGAGGCGGTGACCGGAGAAGCCGCACTTTGGACACACAAATGGCACGCTGTCCCCGCCTGAGCGGTCCAACCCTCCCGCCCCACCCACCCCTCCGCGGCATCGATTGAGCGCCACCCGCCTCGTGCCTTTGGCGCCCGCCTAAAGTGTGAGCTGCTATTGGCGCTGGCTGGCACAAGAGCTTGCGCCATTGGCAGCCGGCGCACCGGTAGCGTCGCTGCCGCCCGACGACTCCGGATTCATGATGGCGTTCACCTTCTCAACCCACTCCGGACTGCACTTGCCCTGAAGAAGCACGTTGGAGCGAGCGTCCCCGCTCATGCTCTGCAGTATGTCCACCTGCCGCCGCCACCAAGGCCCCCACATCCCCCACCCCCTCGTCGTCAAGGCTCCACCTGCGGCAAGCCCCTCGTCCATGGCCTCCCCGTGACTAGCAACGCTGGGCGGCACAGCCTGAAGGGACCCCAGCGGCAAGCCCCTCGTCCATGGCCTCCCCGTGACTAGCAACGCTGGGCGGCACAGCCTGAAGGGACCCCAGCGGCAAGCCCCTCGTCCATGGCCTCCCCGTGACTAGCAACGCTGGGCGGCACAGCCTGAAGGGACCCCAACGGCAAGCCCGCGAACGAGCAAGCACCGCCCCGCGCTTATCCGCGCAACAAGCCGCGCCGCGGAAGCGACTCGCCGCCCCGCCTTGCGGGCCACCCAGCATGCTCGCGGCTTCCAAGTGGTCCGCGCAGCTCGGGGTGACAACAAGGCAGGCTGTTGCTGGCGACCTACAGCCCTAGGAAACACCCTACACGTCGCCGCTGCAGGTGGAGAGACGCTTGTGGTAGTCCTGCAAGTGGGTGGGAGGAGGTTGGCGGTGGAGGGAGAGAGGGGAAGGGGGTGGGAGGGGGAACAGCACCGCTGCGTTGAGGTCAAAGTTGTTCTGGAGCATCAGGGCGACAGTCTCTGGGTTCTGGCCTGCACTCAACACCTCCCACCATGCGCTGCCATTAGAGAGCGTGCTACCACCCCACCCTCGCCCCGCACCTCTCAGCAGGCCGCGGAAGTAGGAAACCAGGGACCTCGAGGGGGCGGGGGGCACGGTAGGTTTTTTGATAAGATACTTCAAAGAGATGATTTCCCATGCGCGTCAGTGCACGCGGCGCGCCAGGTCAGTGCACGCGGCGTGCCAGGTCAGTGCACGCGGCGCGCCAGGTCAGTGCACACGGCGCGTGCGTGCAGGTAGGTGCAGGTGCAGGTGGTGGTCCGGAAGGTGCAGGTGCCAGTGTGGGTGGAACCGGCAGAGAAGTCGGGGGGGGGTGCGCACATTCCAGGACTTCACCACTCATCTCACCCATTGCTGTACACAGAGCCTGTGGACAACTCTCCACCCCTCCCCCCACGGACAATCCATCCCCGGAGCCGAATCAGTGAGCTGCAAAAGAAGAATTGACACCGAGCTGGTTGGGCACTCCCCCCCTTGCGGTCAGGGCACATGGGAAGATGCGAGACAAATCAAAGGGCTTCAGCGCGACTGTCACTCCGAAGGAGGGGCCAGTTTGCAGGAACCGGAGAAACGCTTGAGGTGACATCCCGTGAGAGGCACCAAAGCTCTCTACGCCAAATAAGTGCACAAGTAGCAGTGTCCGACCCGTCATTACGGTGGGAAGGGCGGTATATGATATTGCATGCAGCGTTCGAAAACTCTTTGGCTAAAGTGTGGTGAAAATGCTAGTGGTTAAGTACGCAGCACCGCGATGGCACCAAAGCCGATGTCTGTTTGAACGCCAGGCAGCGGAATTTGTGGCAGAGCGCACGAGCAACCGTGTCCAAGGAGTACGCTCCCTAAAGGCATCCCCAATGCTGGAACAAGCGGGTGCAGCAGTCATGACCACCGAGAGCATCCAAGCCTCTCCACGGCCGAGCAAGAGCCAGGACCCGCCGGTGAGGTACAGCGGAGGCGCGCAACCCCAGCACCGCAGCACACGCAAGTACCGCTCGGCGGGGCCTCCGCAACTGCTGGTTCAGGCAGACGTCAAAGTCCCCCGGGCTCCGGGTCGTCTCACACTCGCACTACATGTAAATGCTTGTGGCTACCGGCTGCCAACAGCAAACGCAAAGGAGCTGCCTTGAGCTCCCGGCGGGCCGGCAGAGCAGGCAGATGCAGCATCCTCAGCTGGGCTTGGCGAAAGGCGGTGACGTACCGTGAGGCGGTCAGATGTGAGCTCCGAGAACTCCATCCGCTTGCGGGCTTGGCCCATCATCGCGCCCACCAGCTCTCCCTCCTGTGTCCGCCACCATATGCTCGCAACCATGAGTGGCCATCGCCGAGTGGGGGCGCACCAGGCCCAGCCCCGGGCTCCCCTCAGCCGCACCAGGCCCAGCCCCGGGCTCCCCTCAGCCGCACCAGGCCCAGCCCCGGGCTCCCCTCAGCCGCCCCGCGCCACGCGGGGCGCCTCCGTGCACCACACCTTCGAACACCGGTCTCGGCGCAGAGGCCACGCCGTGGGGGAATAGTTGCACTTTCTCACTTCGCAATCCGTCGTGGAGACACGAGCCATCAGCGCTCGGCGCACGCACGCAGCTGTCGGAAACTCATCTGTGGGCGCTGTGGGGGGAGGGGGGCAGGGGCAGCCTGGCCGAGAAGCACGCACCTCCTGCGTGGTAAGGTACGAGAGCACCTGCGCGATGAACACCGGGTTCACTTTGCGCTTCATTGTGAAGACAACGGTGCCCGCATGGTCCGTGTCCTTCATTTTTATAAGGTGCTTCGACACCTCATCTGCGCTCGCCCCCAGAGTCCTCCCAGGTCATCAGGTCACCGGGTCACGCATAAACTTCCTGCGGAGGGATGCCGCAGCTTAGACTGCCGGGGATCTAACGAGCAGGAAGGAGGAGGAAATCCCCGAACAAGCTTTCAAGCCTGCGCTTCCAGATTAGAGATCCTGCTCTTGATTCCAGGCCATCGGATCGAATATGATCCCCATCTGGCCAGCCAGCATCGCTCGGCAAAGGCTCGTTGGGCTGCGAGAGGACGGCTGAGACCCCGCTTCCTGGTCCTCCCGTTGGCGCAGGGTATACTTGGATCTCGCGGGCCTTGCGCCAGGGGAGGCTGAGGGAGCTTGGGGAGGCAGGGGGGAAAGGCTGCAGGACCAGGGTGTTGCAGGCGGTGGGCCCGCACCGGCCTTCAGCACGTCACACGTAAACATAGAGGAGGTAAAGTCGACGCTGAGCTCGCGACACACTTGTCCCGCGACATCTGCGTCGAGCTCCTTGATCACCCTCGCCGCCTTGGGCGGCGTCATTTGGTTGAGAAGTGCTGCGGCCTTCGCCGGGTCCATGGGGTCTATGCTGAGCACCACTGAAGCCTGTGGCCCCCCTCATCCACGTGGCGCCAGCCGATCAGCCGGAGGCCCTCTCAACGGAGCACGCGGCCGGCCCAGGCTCGCGCGGAGCACGCCTGCCGCGGAACTATCCACGGTAGCCATGGTCAATCAGACCCGAGCCGTTCTGAGTTGAGGTGCAATGCATCTCCGGGCCGCCTGGAAGAGTTCTGGGAGCCCCGAAGGAAAACATCTGACGATGCGCGCTCTGGAAGCATACATGAACCGTCAGATTCAGATTTTGCACCTGCGCAGAATGCACTGCCCGGTTTCGATTGGACAGCTGCAATGCGCAGACGACGGAGCTACGGAATATGTCTTCTTACGGCCATTCAGCAGAGGGCGAGGAGGCGGGGGGGGAGCCAGGGCACGCGGCAAGCGAGCAGGCGCACCCGCCACTCGTCCATCTGCGCGAGCATGCGGGAGGCATCCTCCATGCTCATGGAGCACAGCAGAGACGTGATGGTGTCGTCGTCCAGCTTCTCCACCACCTTGCCCAACTGCACACCACCCGCCCCGGCCCTCGGGGCGATGCTCCTCACTACGTGCACCGACGGAGTGTCCACAATTCGATATTTTAGGGTTTTAGGGTTTCACCACTACCCACCCTGGAAGCGGAGCGAGGGGGCTCCGCCTTGAGCACAGCTGAGGGGCTCTTAGCACTGCCACTTGATTGGCTGGCGATGTGGATTAAGCCATAAGCCTTAAGCCCGTGCCACGCGCATGGCTGCGGGGGCGCCAGAGCTCAGACACACATGGCCGCACGCTTGCACGCCGGTCCCGCACCCTGCGCCGCGCCCTGTTCTCCACAGAAGCGAGACGAGAGGAGAACACGGGAAGGAAGGGGGTTGACGCAGGACAGGAAGGCACCTGCTCGTCCGTCATCTTGCTGATGACACCCGCAGCCTCATCAGTGTTCATCTTCCCAAGCAGAGCTGCCACAAGTTCTGCATTCTGGCCGATGTTGTCAGCGCCGCCTTCACCACCGGCGCCAACTCCGCCCATGCCGGCACCGCCGGCACCTCGCGCGCTGCCCTGGCCATCGCCTGCGCCTCCGAAGCCCACCAGAGGGGCGTTCGCAGCGCCCCAGGGCTGGGCGCTCGTGACTTTCAGGGAGGACAAGTTGGTGAGATTACCCATCTTGCCCTTACGTTCTGTGCTGCCTCCTGATTTGGTTGCCTCGTCCATGGCACCAGCGCCGCCGCCATCCCCCGTCAGCGCCGCAAGTGTCGCAGCGGCGTCTTGCTTGCTCATTGAGTCGACGTCGTTTGCCATGGAAATAGCATCCTGGCCATACCCACAGCGCCCACGTGTATAAGTTCTTGGCCCGGGTGCGCAAGCCTCCTCCCACGGCGCGCCCAGAGAACGTGCTTGCGTGCCACCTTACAAACCCTCCGCATCTGGCGGTGCTGCCGAGGTAGCAGCTCAGTTGGTCAAAGTGTCGAGGCGTCACCTTATTTTTTAGGTTGTCTGCGACAACCGCGGCCATGGATGGTGGGCGCTCAGTCACTGTTCCTGATCGTGCAGTCTTGTTCTTTTGCAGCTGCTCCTGCAGCGCGTGCTCCAGCTCCTCGGTCTCCGCATTCAGCTTGTTCATCTTCTTTTGGAGTTCCTGTGAAAACAAGGCAGCTACCCGTGTGCGTCATACACTTGCCCGACTGATAAGGGTACCACCTACGCTCGGCTTGCTGCTGCGCGCCCACCATTAGTCATCGTCAGCCCTCTGATGCGCTCCCACCATTAGTCATCGTCAGCCCTCTGATGCGCGCACACCATTAGTCATCGTCAGCCCTCTGATGCGCTCCCACCATTAGTCATCGCCAGCTCCTCTGATGCGCGCCACCATTAGTCATCAGCCAGCCTCGGATGCGCTCCCACCATTAGTCATCGCCAGCCTCTCTGGATGCGCTCCCACCATCATCGTCAGCCTTCTGATGCGCTCCTCACCATTAGTTATCGCTGTGCTCCTCGGATGCGCCTCACCATTAGTCATCGTCAGCCTCTTGATGCGCTCCCACCATTAGCTGTCATCGTCAGCCCTCTGATGCGCTCCCACCATTGGTCATCGTCGCCTCTCTGATGCGCTTCTCCCACCATTAGTCATCGTCAGCCCTCCGATGTGCTCCCCACTTACTTTCATCGTCAGCCTCTCTGATGCGCTCCCCACCATTAGTCATCGCCAGCTCCTCCGATGCGCTCCCACCATTAGTCATCGCCAGCCCTCCGATGCGCTCTCCCACCATTAGTCATCGTCAGCCCTCCGATGCGCTCTCCCACCATTATTGGCCGCCAGCCCTCTGATGCGCTCCCACTATTAGTCATCGTCAGCCTCCGATGCGCGCGCGCCCACCATTAGTCATCGTCAGCCCTCTGATGCGCTCCCACCATTAGTCATCGTCAGCCCTCTGATGCGCTCCTACCATTAGTCACCATCAGCCCTCTGTAGTGGAGTGAGGCCTTTGATGGACATGATGGACGCCCACGCAGCCAGGGGTTGAAAAAAGAAGTGTCCTAAAGTCGGTTTGAAACCGCGTGAGAGAATAGGCGGTCTGGTAGTCCTCCTCCCCCCCCCCTCCTACCTCAGCTTGCATCTGAGCTCGCATCCGCTCCTTTTGCTCGGCCGCATTCTTCGCCTTCATTTCCTCCAGCTCAGCCGTCAGATCAGCGATTTGCATTTCCTTCAACTTGGTCTCCTCTCTGCAGACACCCCTCCCCCAGTCCCCCCTCCCGCCTCGTGAGGCTCACACAGCCCACTGTCGAGTGCATTTCCGCCCCTTGAAAGAGGCGGGGCTCCAGCGGGGGTGGGGGGCTGGGGGCTTCAGGAGCTTTGTATCACCAGCGTGATATGGCCGGGCTCAGAGCTGAATACTGCGCAGGAGGCAACCGTTCATTGTCGATGGGGAGCTGCAGGATGGGAGATGTGGGCGGCAGAGCAGGCAGGGAAGGGTCAAGAGGGGGCTTGTAGCGGCAGGCAAGGTGGGGCGCGAGGATAGGTTCGAAGAGGTAGACAACGGCGGGTGTGGGGGCAGTAAAAACTAGGCAGGAGAGGGAATGGGAGGTGGGGCAGAAGTCAGTAGGGAATGATAGGGGACGGTGGGGGGCAAGGAAGATAGGGCGTGAAAGGGGCGGGGTCCGGGCAGAAGAAGCCAGGTGGGAGATGGGAGAGCGCGGGCGGGAGAGGTGGCACAGAAGAGGAGGTGGGACAGTATTGGAATCTGCAGTGCCTGCTGATCAGTTTGGTGTAAAGCATGACTGTCTAGGCCTTGTACAGTAGTCAGGATGCTCAAACCCTGAAGAAACCCTGAAGAAACCCTATGAAACCCTTAGATCTAGATCTGTAGATCTGCTGAACTAATCGTGGCCGTTGGATCATATGATGACCATCGGCAAGACACAGTGTGTAATAGCTTGCGGCCCATCTTCTGAAAGTGGGCCGGAGAGTTCATCGGCCCATCGCAGGCGTGTCACTGCAGTCGTTATGAACTCAACAGTGACACGTCAGACTCCAATTAGTGAACTTTCACTTAGACTGCCCGATCAGTAATGATTGGGCGCTAATGTTCGTGGCGTTTCAAGCTGCGAACTGCTATATCTTTTGAGGATGAAAGTGTACGCTCGCTTCTGCAAACTACCCTGTATAGAATTCCAACAGGTTATGGGCCCACTTACTTTGTAAGTGCGTTCTATTTTGTTTATCACGCTAATTTCCGCTGCGCGTACGCAAATTCACTATGGGAAGAAGCAGAAGCCAGGTGACCCCGCCGTCTAATCCTGATCTTGGCGTACCAGCGTCTGAGGAGAAGCCGGGCGAACCAACCGCGCGACATGGTTAAGACTATGGGTGCTCAACTTTGCGAGCTCCACAGCCTTGGTCTGACAGGTCCCCGCCCCGCTGTCCCTGTGGACCAGCATTTTATTTCGTCGCTCGCTGGTGGGCGACGACCTTTACCAATTCTTTCTGATATGACTAAAGGACTTTCCGCGGACTCGCACTTCTCTGGCAAAAATTCTGACCAGGAAGGAATTTGGGACGAGTGGCTTGCGAAAATTCGTCCTTCTCTGCGTCACCCTTCTCTGGCGCTATTGCTTTCGGAATCGACTCCACTTCATATGCTGGGGGGGGACGAGTCCTATCTTGAGGAAGCGAATCAACTATGTTATGACTTCCTCTGTCGCGTTACCACTGGCACTGCGAACGCTGTTGTTCGCAGCTTTGAACCGTACTCTGATGGTCACGGAGCCTGGCTTGCGCTTTCCAAATTACGACGCAACACTAGTGTCATCTATTTCATCAACCAGGTGGATAAGCTGTTCTTGCTACCGAATCGACTTTCAAATCTTTCTCCTCCTCTTTCGGCGTTTCTGGAAGCGAAGGAGACTCTTCGGCGTATTCACGAGTACTCCATGAACACGCGCGTTACGCCTTCTGGAAAACCTCTCTGTATGGAGACGGTTGAGGCCATGTACACTGCTATGGCTATTGTGAGACTGCATCCCGACTATATGCTCCTCAAGGCCAAATTCATGCTCGAGGCCCTCCCTACTGCGGACGTGCTGGCGGACCAGGTCACCTCTCATTACGACACAATACTCGCCCCACGCGATGCTGTGACGCACACTGCCCACGCAGTGAACCACACCGGCGACAATTCTGAATCTGAGGCTGCTGGCAAGGTCCCTTGCTCTATCTGTCACAGACGTGGCCACCCTTCTACAGACGGCTTCATCAAGAACGTCGAGAAGCGGGAGGCGTTCTTCGAGAAGGCTTCCCCCTCTACCAAGGCGGCAATTCTTAAGAAGGTTGCGGACTACGAGAGGCATGGTAAATTACCGAAGCCTGGTGAGCAGCTTGGTGCTGCAGCTGGGCAATCTGAGCTTTATCCTGGCCTGGAGGAAAGTGGTGAGGTTCTATTTGCTCTCCGAGAGGCTGGTCAATCTGACTTACACCCTGGTCTGGATGAGACTGGTGAGGACATATATGCTGGCGAGGAGGAGGAGCACTCTGACACTGGTGAGACTTTATTTGCTCTCCGTGAGAGTGGGCAATCTGACTTATACCCTGGCCTGGAGGACACCGGTGAGGCTTTATTTGCTCTCGGTGAGGGTGGGCGATCTGACTTACACTCTGGCCTGGAGGACACCGGTGAGACTTTCTTTGCTCTCCGTGAGGCTGCATGTCGCTGGAACAATGAGCACACTCTCCCGACTTCGGTGACTTCTGACTTCTCTGATGTCCCCGTGACTCCGTTACATCTGGTCTTTGGGAGTAACTCTGGTAAATCTGCCTTGGTGGACCCTCCATCCTCTGGACTCGCCCTCTCCAACAACTATTCAGTGCTGGACAGCGTGTTGGCGGTGCCTACGGATGCTACTGCTCGCTGTGCTAAGGTGGCCGGAGGAGTGGTGGTGGATCCTGACCTGCGGGTTGCGCCCCGCTCCCCTATGGACAAGAGCGCTGTTCTGGATTGTGGCGCGACCAAGCACATCTTCGACTCTATGAAGGTGTTCACCGAGGATGATGATGGTGACCACTTTGGTGACAACTTTGATGACTCCATCCCCGATCTGGACTCGGGCTCCGACTCGCATGAGGATGATGATCCCGAGGCTTGTCAGGTTGGACTATCTGGACATCCTGAGCTTTATCCTGGACTACGAGTGGATATCTTGACCAACTACCCCGTGATGATCAAATAAGGACTGAAGGGGCACCATCCCCACACCACTGGAGCTGGAGGGGCATCATCCCCGTATCACTGGAGCTGGAGGGGCACCATCCCTAAGACTGGTGTGGCAGACTGAAGGGGCACCATTCCCGAGAACTGGCATTAGCTAGACAATCACCCTTTAGAAGGGGTATTGGAATCTGCAGTGCCTGCTGATCAGTTTGGTGTAAAGCATGACTGTCTAGCCCTTGTACAGTAGTCAGGATGCTCAAACCCTGAAGAAACCCTAAAGAAACCCTATGAAACCCTTAGATCTAGATCTGTAGATCTGCTGAACTAATCGTGGCCGTTGGATCATATGATGACCGTCGGCAAGACACAATGTGTAATAGCTCGCGGCCCATCTTCTGAAAGTGGGCCGGAGAGTTCATCGGCCCATCGCAGGCGTGTCACTGCAGTCGTTATGAACTCGACAGTGACACGTCAGACTCTAATTAGTGAACTTTCACTTAGACTGCCCAATCAGTAATGATTGGGCGCTAATGTTTGTGGCGTTTCAAGCTGCGAACTGCTATATTTTTTGAGAATGAAAGTTTACGCTCGCTTTTGCAAACTACCCTGTATAGAATTCCAATAGACAGGGCCTGGGAGAGGCTGGGTAGGAGAGGGCGGTGAAGAAGCTGGGAAGAAGTAAGGGCTATAGAGGCTGGGGCAGTACAGGAGACGATAGAAATGGGGCGAGAGATCCGCGGTGGCAGAAGATGCGGGGTGAAGAGTACAAAGGATGGAACAGGAAAGGTGGTGTGGGAGAGGGGGCGAAGATGCAGGGTGAAGAGTACAAAAATGGTTAAGGGAAGGTGGTGGGGGAGAGGGGGCCGAAGATGCAGGGGTGAAGAGTACAAAAATGGAACAGGAAAGGTGGTGTGGGAGAGGGGCCGAAGATGCGGGGTGAAGAGTACAAAAAATGGAACAGGAAAGGTGGTGTGGGAGAGGGGGGCCGAAGATGCAGCGTGAAGAGTACAAAAAATGGAACAGGAAAGGTGGTGTGGGAGAGGGGGCAAGAAATATGAGGGCGAGGTCGAAGCACTCACATGGCGCCCATGACCTGGGACTGGTGCTTCACATGTTCCTTTTGCCCCTGAAGAATCCCGGAGATAAGACTTCACCCGCAAACCCTCTCCGTCGTTCCAAGGAGCTCCAAGAAGCGCAAGCGCGCGGCCGTGGAAGGTGCATGAACTGACCCGCAGCGGAGTATCGCAATGCAGCCTGGCACAACAGTGCACTGTGAGGACTTCCAAGCAGAGCTAACCCTTCATGAATGTGGCGGCGTTATTTTCTTCCAGGCACACGGCAAGGCCTGGTGGCAGAGATGGGGGCTTGGCAGCGCCCCTATGTCCCACCTACACTCAAGATGGGCTGTAATCACACAAACGCTTCTGGTGTAATGGGGACTACCAGCCCTATCGTGCTGCGGCAGGACGAGCATAAGGTGCGCAGGGTGAGCATGTCAAAGGGCAGCGGGCAGTGACAAGGGTGCAAGCTGGAGGGGGAGGGGGCTGGGTTCCGCAGCTCCTCTGCGGGTGGGCGGGCATACTACTGCGACAGCTTTCTGGTGCTTGATGTTCGCAAACATCGCCCTCGCGGCGTTCGAGGTTTTCATTTGGATATTATGACCAAGCTTCGAGCGCAGCTCCCCAATCTCTTCTTCACGTTTCATCAGCGTGTCCTGCAGTTCATCGATCTCGCTCTGCAGAGCCGTCTTGATCTGCGCACCCGTGGCACGTGGCGGTCAGCCGCGTGAAACACCTCTGTCGAGAAGTCTGGGAGCGCCTGGAGGAATGCACTCTCAGATCAGGGGAACTGCCGAGTGAGACAGAACGTGGGACCGCAGGGCGGGCCCCTTTCCAGGTTCAGGGGCCAAGAAAAGCCACGGACCTCCTTTATGACGGTCTCGTACTGCCTTTGCTGCTCTTCGGCGCCCTTCACATGCACCTTCAGTCGGTTGTGGAGCACGTCACCGAGTAGGCACTGCTCGCAAACAACCATCCCATGCTCCCCTCGCTAGGTCCCTATGAGTACTCCCCTCTGAGAACTATGCAACGACACTGTGATCGTCATCACGAGATGAAAGACGCGCAACAGACGGCGTGTGGTCGTCATCACATGATGAAAGACGCGCAACAGATGGCGTGGGGTCGTCATCACATGACGAAAGACCCGCAACAGATGGTGTGTGGTTGTCATCACGGGATGAAAGACGCGCAACAGACGGCGTGTGGTCGTCATCACATGACGAAGATGCGCAACAGATTCCGTGTGGCCGGCATCACATGACAAAAGACGCGCAACAGATGGCGCAGTGCGCCGCCAGCGCAGCATCTAGAATAGAAACTATCACTTGCCGATCCACTCCACAAGGTGCGCATGCCAGCTGGCGGTTCAGCGCAAAGCAACACACGACATAGCAGGATAGGACTTCCGCTGAGGAGAATGAGTACACAACGCACCTGGACCAGCATGAAGAGAGGCTTCACATCATGCACCGTTCTGCACACAACGCAATATACCCTCCAAACAGAAATCAAAGCCTATGCCCAGTGCAACACGCAAATCGTTCACACCGTGTCCAGCACGGATACTGAAGATGGGTTCTTTCCCCTGCTTGCAAAGTGATCATTGTCGTTCGTTTAGTTTGGGCCCTCACATCACCTTCATACCCCCTCCGAAGGGGCCCCACTCACACAAGAAGCCCGCGCTCCCTTTGACGGAGAACAGATTTATCTCGTTCCCAGGACCTCTGAAGGGGGTCAAAATCATACCATACACCAGTCCTCTGAAGGGGCACCCACCCCTTCAAACCCCTATGATGGGTGTGCACACACTGAATGGCATGAGATCAGCCGCCAAAAGCCAGCCCACCATCATCCCAATGGATGTGAGAAGCAAATCAGGAGCAGGGCGGGGTCGTGACAAGAGACCACAAACTCGTTCATATTCCCACCCCAGATGCAAAGCAGCATGGAAAGATGATACAATGTGACCGATCATCGCCCAACAGTTGTTGGTCCCAGGGTTACGGAGTAAGCAGACCCTGCTGGCATGCCCCCCAGTGGCTCACGGTCAATGGATGGGGTGTGCACCCCCAAACACACACCAGCCCTGTGAAGGAGGCCACACATAACCCCTTCAAAATCCCTCGGATGAGGTGTGCACCCCCAAACAAACACCCGCCCTGCGAAGAGGCCACACATAACCCCTTCAAAATCCCTCTGACGTGGTGTGCACCCCAAACAAACACCCTGCCCTGCGAAGGCCCACACACACCCCTTCAAATCCCTCTGACGTGGTGTACCCCCAAACAAACACCCGCCCTGCGAAGAGAGGCCACACACAACCCCTTCAAAATCCCTCTGACGTGGTGTGCACCCCCAAACAAACACCCGCCCTGCGAAGGAGGCCACACATAACCCCTTCAAAATCCCTCTGATGTGGTGTGCACCCCAAACAAACACCCGCCCTGCGAAGGAGGCCATACATAACCCCTTCAAAATCCCTCTGACGTGGTGTGCACCCACAAACAAACACCCGCGCTGCGAAGCGGGCCACACATAACCCCTTGAAAGCTCGTCTGCAGAGAGGTCTTGTCCCTCGGAAGTCGGCGCACCTAGGGCGCAGCTGCCGGACCCAGGTGAGCAGCTCCATGGAGTCCACTTCGTCAAGGGGAGCCGGGGCCCAGTGCGCCCACAGCGCGTTCCTCTGCTCCTCGAAGGGTCCCTCGTGGCCCTCCAGGGCGCGCCCCTTCCCGGACTGCAGGCTCTGCACCAGCGACTTCTGGTTCGGGCTCAGAACTTTCGGCTCGGGATCCTGCACCGGCAATACGACCGTGCACCTATCTCCAACCTCAGCAACCTCACATCGGAGAACACGACTGTTCAGGTCCAGTGGTTCAGGCAGGACCGCTCTCTGATGACCAAACAGACAGGTCTGCACAGGTTTTGAGAAAAGCGGTGCACGGAGACGGATCGCAACAAGCGCTTTGAGGAAAGCATCCTCAAAGTCCCGGGGCGAGCTACGAAAGAGGGAGGCACATCGGCTGTACAAGGGGCGGTGGGGGGGTACCGTTTCGTAGCTGAAAAAGGATCTGACGAAATCAGGGCTCCAAACCTACAAAAGCAAGGAGCTCCACTCAAAATACTTCGAGTAGGTATGGAACTAGAGTGAACTCTTTATCAGAGACCGCAGTCTTTCCCCTGCACAGTCAACGGCAGTGAACTCTAGGCACCACAAACATCCTCAATCGCCAGTGGTACTGGAAGACTGGCCAGCCTGACGTTGTTGAACGATCCGGAGGCTGACGAACTTGTTAATGCCGACAAAAGGCTCCAAAAAACAGAAGTCAAAAGGCAGACTTAAAACTTTAAAGGTAAGTATCCAAAATTATTCATAACATTTTATTACTACTGTGGGAGAGTGGGTGTTTGTCCTAGGAATCGTCCTCGGAAGAAAGTCGCCGCTTCTGTTTACAAGGCAAGCGCAAACATCCAGACAGCAGACGCCTGTTTTGTTTCCAAATCAGCACGCTTAAAGCATACCGGTGAAGTTGAAAGTGAGCTAAACATGCATGCAAGATAAATGCACCAAGTGCTAGGTACGTGTGCACAGGCAGATTTCGGCAAGTCACTGTGCTGGTCTCGGAGGACATGCTTCAAAAACCTGGAGAAAGACGCGTCGCAAGGACCTTGGAAAAGCTAGATATCAAATTTGCGGCACGGAAGGTTCATACCCCATAGTCGGAGTTCAAATTCACGCTGTCATAGTCCCAGTCGACCATGACGTCGTAGTGCTCACACTTCAACGCCGGACCAACCTTCTTCAATCTACACGACAGTCCAGAACAGCGTTCAAATTTGCAAGCAAAGACAGTGTCGATTGACCAAGATCTAACAAAAGCGCAAGGTTCGCTGAAGGTTCGTCAGCGCACCATAAGCCTTACAAAAACTGCTAAGACTCGCGAACTTGGAGCAACTCGACATCCCAGCGCAGCAGTATCTTCCACATTATGTACGAGTATATGCGTCCGACAGCAAGAGTTGTAATGCATAAAACTTGCTCCGCCAACGCTCTGCCAGAGGATATGTCGCACTGCTGAATGCATAGCAAAGATTTTGGCAGAATTTCCCTAAGCGTGCTTGAACACATTCCAGTAGAATTTGATAGGTACGAGAATCCTGAGGGCCTTTAAAGCTGAAAGACCACAGAAGACGGTGCTGGCGGAAACGTCATCGGCTTTAGTATGAAAGCGGAGAGCCAGTCGAAATGCGAGATGTGACCCGTGGCCACACGCACCTCCCGAAACTGGAGACGCTTCGCTGCGGGAAGTGGAAACGAGCCACGGTGGAGCCGCGCGCGGACTCCCTGGTATGCTTTATGCGGTCGTACTTTTTCTGTGCAGGAGAATGGCGAATAGCGGGAAACGCAAATTCCTCGTTCATTTGCTCTATGTCCTGTGGGCCCACTACTCCGTCCAGGTACTTGTGCACCCCCACCGGCATGAGGCTGATGAGTGCAGCTCGATCCACCTGCCTCACACAGGCACGATTTAACCCGCGCAGGCGCACTTCAATGGCGTCGTCTTGTAGGAAGAATGAGGATACTTGTATTCGCCCCCGCTTCGAGAACGGGAGTTGTGGCCCATTTCCCTTCGGGTGCATATGTGTGGTGCGTTCTTTGTTGCCGTGAACGGTGTGTGCTGAACCTTAGGGAAGAGGTGAGTGACAGGGCCAGCAGGGATTTCACTAACGTCTTTCTTCGACGGCCGCAAAAGAGCCTCAAGCGCACGACAATCGCTTGATTCGTGCGACAGGACGCAGCGCCCCAAGTGAGCGAAGTAAGGCAGGAGGCAGTTCCAAACACGATTAGGCGCACCTTCTCCGGCGGTACACGCATTTCATCGCCCTCTGGGTTCATAGGGACTAAGGTCTTGGCGCTCGGGGAGATCGCTTCGTCAGTGCCAGTGAGGGAACCGGCACCTGTGGTGCCGACACTTTTGCCTCGCCACGGCCCTGGATATGGTGCCCTCTGAGACATCGGAGGAGTGGTCTGCCGCAGGATATCATTTCTGTCGGCAGCTGAGGGAACCTTGTGAATTTGAACAGGTGGTAAAGGCTCGGTCGCTGAAAACGAGACATTGTGAGCTCCATAGCCTCCCGAACCCTGGTGCTGCTCGTCGATGGATTGCTGCGCATCTTGGATTGATAGCATTGTAGTGGGCCGGTGTACTCAACGACCGGTTGGCAACTCACTCTTCAGATTTTATAGTATCAAATTATATCTCTCCATTGTCTTGCATTTCCAAAAGAACACGTCGCTTTCGCGAAGGGAAAGCGCCACTTCAGCCCCCGTTGGACCCACAAAAAAGTGGAGGGCAGCTGACGGATACAATCCGGGGCTCTAGGCGTATCTCAGTGCCTTGCTCAAGCTCGTGTAACGCAGTAATAAAATTTCGTTTTCAATATTCGGTTTAAAGCGTGCAGAAAGCAACGGCCTGGGCAACTTCACATGTTCTTAAATCGGCAGCGAAAGCACTGGCAAACACCGCCGTTATTCTGGAGAGCAAGTTCATATCTGGTTTGAAAATTGGCTATCAGAATTCCTAGGGCACACGCCCTCATATCACCAGCGAAAGCGTAAAATCCTCCGAATAATATTTCGAGTTGCTGAATGCGCACTGAAAGCGTTGTGGACTGATAAGGATACGAGTTTTTCAGGATATGCTTGAATATGACATCAATGATGGGACCAGACCTCTCGCTCTGGAATGCACCACCACAAACATATCCATACAGCAGCTATAGCTGTTACACTCGCGTCGACGTCCTTTTTAACAACACGGATAACAATTGGACCTCATTCGCGTAGGGTCATTTTCTAGAGCTGTTTCTTAAGCTCTAATAAAGGTTTCGACTTTCATTATTGTTAGGTGTGTTTTGTAAGGTTGATAGGTGTAGGAATAGCGTTATTCTACACACCTGGCAGGTTGAGGTTATTTATATAAATATGGAACGTGCAGTTGGGGAAAGAATTAGAATTAAGAATATGATTATCTCCATTCAAATTCATGATTGATGATAGATGATTCAACATCGAACAAACAACATGAACATTGCAAATGTAACATTCAACAGAACATCGAACATTAGAGAGGTTCCGATTTTCGATTACAGGGTACAGTACGGATTGGGACAGGGTATGGGCGCTGGGAACTTGTCCAACTTTTCCGATGACACATGATGACTGCATGTCACGGCTGCGTCTATCGCGTGAGACAGTGACCACAATGGCCGAGCAGACGGTGAACACATGTCACATCGACATCGCGGACACCATTGCCGCTGCCGATGCCGTTGCGTGACTGCTTACTCGTTACAGTACTCGTTCTTCGTTGACCCATCCCAATCCGCAATTGCATCGTAAAATTCTTCAGCTACTGTACGCAATTTCTTCAACGTTCCTCCGCCTCATGGGGCGAACGGTGTTGTGATTGTTGTGATACACGCAGGGATTTCCACGAAAGTGCTCGGCTACTTTTATTTTTCAGTTCGCTTATCATAATGTGTAAACTTACGATACTATGTGTGCGCAGGTCATGTCGCAGGTATCCGATGGCGAGGAGGGGCGCGCGCTCTTGAGATGTGGAAGTGTCGAGGTTGGCGAATGCCAACCTTGCTCGGGATGAAACCCAACCATATCGAACTTATTGCTGGATTCAGTGACCCGTAGGTCATAACTATTCTGACTCCCGTTAGTTGTACCAGTACTCGTACAGTACTAGGTGACAGATCCCTAGGTCACAGACACGTTATATTCGTTTATCTCTTATAATCAGTTTACACTTATATGAAAACTATTCAGTGACCGCCCCGATATAATACGTTATATTATATCTCACAGGTTATGGGGTATTACCCCGCTTTTATCACTGCTGACTTTGCCATGACTGGCTAAGCTTTTCCGCTTGGCGGGGCGTTGGGGCCTCGCGAGATGTTGAATTGGCCACTTTAGGGCGCGCGGTTTGCGCTATGTTGCGGTGGATTGCGAGTTGGGATTTTCGGCAACTTCTACGGGTGTCCGCGTTGGATTTTGTTTTAGACTGGACTTGATCACCCCTGTCAACAACTCCTTGGCCGCCGCGTATTCGACTCCGTTGATTTCGTTCGACCCCTTCTTCTCCTCACTCCGCAACTGCATTACGGTCGCCCGCCACCTTACAATTTGACACTCGCCTTTTCCCCAACCCCCCTCCTATAGGAATTTATTCTGATGACTTCATCCTCAGTTGGAACACCGGCCATGGGCGCTAGGATGCGCCTAGATTCATTTTTTGCTAGGAACGTGGGTGCTCGCTACAAGAGCACCCCGCAGTCAGCGAATGTCGCGCTCGCTGCTGCTGACAGGACACGCAGCAATGCCGTTTTGCAATCGTCTTGGGACATTGACGTTGTGAAGCGTGTTGCGAAGGACACCTTAGGTACTAAGGCGTCCTCATTTTCCGGAAGTGAACCACATCGACAACTTCTTTGGGATTCCTTGGTCACTGCCTTGGAAGCATCGTTTGTCAACAAGGACAGCGCCAACGAGGACATTTTTGACCTCGTGGACGTCACCAAGGAGGTTCACCCGATCTTCAACGACATTTTACTTCGTGCGTTGGTCTCTTTGACAACGCCACATTCTCCAGCTCGAAGGTGGGTTGACGCTTCGGCCCGAATTTCTCCGCGTGACGGCAAGCGTGCCTTGCTGGAGATCACCAAGCGGCTTCTGCCGCCTGGGCATCGGCCGCTCCGCCACCACGAGGAGCTTTTAAGCATTTCTTTTGGTTCGTCTAACGACCCTGAACCCTTGGTCGCGCAATTTGACGAATGCCTGAAGGCCATCGCGGCTAGCGGAGCGGCCCCCCTGGACGACGAAGCCGCCAAAAGGCAACTCCTTGCGGCACTGGACGTCGAGTTTTACAAGGAGGTAATTACCCCGCTTCGCCTGGACACCGAGTTGGCGAAGGTGAGCATCGAGGAGGTGTACACTCACGTTCTAGAGGTGTGGTGGTGTGCGAACCCTAATGGCCCTCCCACCCGCCCCAAGGCAGCCGCGCCTGTCCCGACGCACACGCCTCTCGGATTGGCTTACGCAGGTGACGGACAGAGTGACATCTCGGACTTCCTCGAGGAGTTCGCTCGTATCATTGGTGAGGCCTCTACCCTACTCACCTCCCTCCGTCATGACGAGCGCGGAATTGCACCCGACACACCGCCGCCACGGAGTGATTTTTCCCGTAGGCATGGGGGCGGTGGTGTGAGATTTCCACCGTCCAAGTGGCGCGACGAACGAAACCGTCGGACCGACGGTAAGTTTCACGGACGTAATCGTCACGTGGGATGGAAGCAACGCTTCGCGGCATCCCCGCTCCCGAAGGGCGGGAATTGGCCTCAAGGCATGAAGCCGCAGGGTGCTAGGAGCATTTCTTTTCACTCCGCATCCTCGGCATTCGTTCAGGAGTGCCCCCTCTGCCCTGGGCACTTTCACGACACTGCACGTTGCCCTGAGGTGTGTGGTTCGTGCGATGTGGACCTACGGGATGCCGCCATGGACCTAGACGAGGTGGTTTCGGCCTTCCAGACGGCCTTCGACAACGAGAACGACGAGGACTTCGCTGTCCTGTGCCACGAGCACGACCAGCCACTGGTGCGTAATGATCCTGAGCCTTTCACCTATCCGGTACTGCACGACGTGGGATTGCGTGCACACTATGCGGGCTTGGGTCGTGGTGCTTCGGGCGCCGACATGGAGGATGTGCTCTCAGATGCACGAGGCGTCCTTGCGTCCCTACGTTCTGCGGCTACGGCTGCAGAAGTCGGTGGTGCTACCGCATCTGGTGAGCAACCACCGCTGCACATCGGCACTTTGTCTGTGCCGCAGGTGGTGTGCGATGCGCCACCACCTGCCAATCGCGAGATCGACACGGGGCTTTACCCTATTTCGGCATCGGACCCCGCTTCTTTCGTATCTCCTTTCGAGGAACCGCTACGAGTGTCTTTTATGGACCGGGTGATGCCCGGATGCCCTGACCCTTCCCTTCATTTGTGTTCAATTGGGCCTTCTCACGACTCGATTCACACGGGAGAGCTTTCCGTGATCGACGATGACGACGGCTCCGACAGTTATTCCTTTTCCGGAGACGAGATTCCCTCGGCCCCACCGGCTACACGGTCACGTGTCGGTGTGGCAACATTGCCGAGGGTCTTCTCTCTTGCATCTCTAGCCCTGCCCGCACTCATGTGTCTTGCATGTGTGTCAGCGGTTCAGGGTTCGGCGGTGCTCGATCGAGCCCCTGAATTCACCGCAGCGGTACATCCCACTGGGGTGACTGCCAACAGTCTGCCTGCCTTGCCGTACTATTTTACTTTCGGCATTTCTTTTCCATCTTTGGTTTCGGCGGGTTTGAATTCTGATTTTCAATTTTCGGAATTTCTGATTTTGCTCTACGAGTCTTTTCCTGCCTCTGGTTTCTGGTCTTGGATTCTGGATTATGGTTCTGGCTTCTGGTTCTGGACACTGGTCTCTGGACTCTAGTTCTGGATTATGACTTCTGGACTCTGGTTCTGGTTGAACTTCTTTGACACTGACAACTTCTTCAATTCTGGTGAACTCTGCAACTTCGTAGACCACTTTCAAAGTGGCTGATTATCTGAAAGCTTGAGCTGTAGGAACTTAGCTTGAAGCAGTATCCTAGCAGCAGTTTTAGGAAGGGACCGCCCTGGCTAAGGCACAGGCCTCCCTCTAGCAGTTTCCAGCTCTTAGCTGTTTGTTGTTTCGGAACAATTTGCTTTGTCTGTGCTCCGCTCT
>LGRX02033666.1:0-17138 GCA_001247695.2 Cymbomonas tetramitiformis | reverse complement strand
CTCCGCACAACTCCGCCATCTGACCGTGCATCGATCGCTTCCCCGGCTGGCTCCGCAGAACTCCGCCATCTGACTGTGCATCGATCGCTTCCTCGGCTGGCTCCGCAGAACTCCGCCATCTGATCGTGCAGCCATGACAGCAACAGTGCAGCTCACCCATGCCGGAGCTTGGCAACACTCCCGAGGGTAGTCCCGAGCAAGTGGCCTATGCGCAGAAGAGGGGAAGCCCACCTGCTCGGTCAGGGTGAGCATCGCCACGTGGCGTGTGAAGAGCATTGGCAGGACGGGGCACCGTGGCCCATAAAACTGCGTGGCACCAGCAGCGTGAGCGCACGATGATTCTCGGCCGCGCACCCTCTCTCGGGACCGGCCACCAAGAATGGCACAGAATGCGTCCACCCTGAATAGCATCATACCTCTACGCACACAGACCTGGGGAGATAACTTGAGGCCAAACCCTAGGTATGCCTTCATGGTACCCGTGGCGAGCTTACTGGCGCACATTGCGACCACGCCTTCTCACAATTCGGTCTGCAACACCTCTGAGCACAATGCTGAAATGGCGCATGCCTCGGCCAGTGCTGTTAACGTCCAAACACAGGTGGCACCCCGAACTGCGCCTCGCTCGGTGCGACAAAGCCGGCGAGATCAGGGAGTCGAAGCCAGCTCACCCTGCAAAGGATGCCCTGCGCTCGCTCGTGCAGAGGCTGCGCCACAGACCAGTTCCCGAGGGTGGTGTGCAAGCTGGAGAGCTCCAGGAGCCTGTCACTACTCGTCACGGCGCGGCTCAGCGCCTCGAGCCCACAGCAACGAGGGCGGAGCGAGAGGAAGCGCTTTGGAGGTAAGGCGAACCGCATCGTAGAGCCGGAATCGCCGAAAGACGCGCGGAGCCAGCAGACCGTTTGAAGGCGGGGCATGCAGTCCCGGCGTGCCATGGCGGAGCCAAAGAACGAACGTGCGGACGTGTTCTCTGTCGAAGGGACGAGTTGGACGATGACGCACCTCAGCACAACCGCAATATGTTAAATGTGTGCAATATGACGCACCTCAGCGCAACCGCAACGTGTTAAATATGTGCAATATGACGCACCTCAGCGCAACCGCAATATGTTGGGACCCAAACTCTTTCTCTTCTACCTGAAAGAGTCCGCACGCGATGAGGAATGCTTAGGTCCCCGTGAAACGAAGTTGGATAAGCTTGTTAGAACGTGTAGAGTGACTTGGGAGCACGCTCGGAGTGTGTTTACTTCAACGGGCTGGATGAATCAAGTCCAAGATCGCACACACCGCGACATTGCGGAGCAGCGTTTCGAAGAGCCCGTACGCTCAGACGTTCGAAAGGCTCTTGCGCTCAGAATATCCAAGGGCCCGTGCGCTCAGACTATCCAAGGGCCCGTGCGCTCAGACTATCCAAGGGCCCGTGCGCTCAGACTATCGAAAGGCTCGTGCGCTCAGACTATCCAAGGGCCCGTGCGCTCAGACTATCCAAGGGCCCGTGCGAATCAATCTTTGTACCAACGTGAAGGCGCTCTAAACATCATGCGGGATATAAAAGTGGTTTGCCAGACGCTTCCAAAACTTTCCATCTGGCGCGAAAATATGGGTGAACGTCAGCGGTGAGAGAGGGGAGGCGTGCAAGGAAGAAGGATTTCCACCTTCAAGCAGATACTGAAGAGTGGTTCCAGTTGATTGAATTTCTTGGAGAGCTTATAAATCAAGGCGAGATTGTGGGCTGCTTCTGCAACTATCAGTGTCGGGCTATACTCTTTATTTTCGGTCACTTGCGCCAGTGCCCGCGACAAGACGTGCTCTGCTTGAGCGAAATCCTTCGAGGCCGTAAACGAAATAGCTGCCTTCTGCAGAGATATAGAGCGAAGGAAATACAAGTCAGTGCCGTTCGAAAGTGTGCCCGCACCCCAGAAAACATCAACCGGGAGATCGTGCCTCCGCCCCTTAACCGAAACCGAAAAACTTCCCATCCATCTCCCCACAAGTTGGGTTTCCTTGATGTTTCTTGGGAATGTATCTTCACCTCTGTACTAGCCTTTCCCAGGAAGGAGGCTCAAAATGTTTACCTGACTTGAACCCAGAGTATCCAGTGCTAAACCAAGTAGATATGCCTCATAACTTGGCATGGCTCCGCGAAATGTCGAATCAGAGCTTCTCGCCGCTGCCATGATTAGATTATTTAACTGGAGGTTCAAAGCAATATCCTCAAGGCTCGACTACCCTATTATGCAACGACAATAGGACACAGACCAAAGGAAACTATCCCTGAGATGCGCTTTATAAAGGACTTTAGAAACAGTTCCTAGCACTTCGTATCTCAGAAGAGGACCTGTCAAAGGAATGTTGGCATAATCCGAAGCCGCAAACAAGACTCGAGATCTTCTCCGTCATTTGAGATAATGAATTCATTGCGCTATGCCCCGTCTCAGGAGTCAGGACCAAGCGCACACTTGGCGCAAAGAGTTACAAGTAGATGTTGACAACCACGACGACGAGCTCGAAGCTGGTGTTGCTGGTTTAAAAGTCGTGTCACGATCTTCAATTATTAATAACGCCTGTTTCAGTCGAGTGTTGCTGTTCGGTCAGCCTCAGCGTCAGGTCAGGCGATCGGTTTCCTCTACTCTCTGGCTGAGACCAGAGTTTCCGACGCGAGCTGCGGCCGCTGCGCGGCCGATCGCGATTTTCGACACGACAAGAATGGAAAGCAGCTCGTCATGGAAAGCCCCCGGTCTAGTACAGAAAAATAAAAAAATCCTTTAAAAAGTTTTAAAAAATCCGTCTGGAGGCTCTAGGTAGGGTATAGTGACTACTACTGTAGAGACAAGAGCTCCATCCCGGCATCCGATCGCATCGCGATCGGCATGCTCGCCCTCGCGTGTCGCTGTGGCTGTGCTCGCGTCCTCAGGCCCGTGCAACACCGGATTTTGGGGCACGGGCCTGAGTAAAACCTGGCGTGGGGGGGAAATCGCCTCGGAAGCTCCGACTTCACTTGCGAGCGAACTGCTGCAGAAACTTTAAAAGGTCTCTCGCGTCTTCCTGTCTCCCGAGTCTTCAATAACTTCTCCTATGAGGAAGAGCCCTACTTTTAAGCTGTATCGGCTGGCCGTGGCCCGAGGGAATCAGTCGTATAAGCGGGGGAGTTGTCTTGCGCAAAGAACGTGTGCAAGTGTACAACAGGATCTCGAAGGAATGCTGTTGGCGAGCACATGAAAAAGTGGGTTCGCTCGAGGTGCAATTAAGAATCGTCAAAGCAGATGCGTGCAAGGTGTACTGAAGACGACTGTATCAGGCGTTGTGACAACTTTGTGTAAGAAGACGTTTGTGGTGTACGGGATACCGCGAAATCGCGACGTTTTATATTAGCTTCCCAAATTCTGATCGCCCAAGGAGAGACCGTGTTCTTCGCTTACTCCGAAGCTTCAAAGGTGTTTCTAATGCTATCTGGCCCGTCAAGGTGTCATAAAATGTTGGCATGTTGTTATGGACCAGTGCGCACGTGTTTACTTGTTCCTCCGAAACCTCCTCACGCGGGCCTGCTGCAACCTCTTCTCAGATCGGTCCTTTCAAGGTAGTTCCTGCATCAACTGGGAATGCAAAGTCCATTTGAAGGCCTCGAATAGTATTCGGAATAGTCATCGAAAAAACAGCGTCACAATGTTCGCACGACACTGCACCGCTGGCAGTGCTGTTGGTTTAAGTAACCGTTTGCACTATTGGCTGTATCCCTGCACTGCAACGACGGGAGGCGACCTTGCTGGCTTGATTCGATGTGACGTCGTCTGCGTTCCCCGTCCACTCCCTGCCAACCGTAGTACAGTTATTAGTCTTCGCGGTGGGCCGTCTTGCGAAAATCATACCTCGTCCATGGTGGTATATGGAGGGTGGTAGGCGGCCCAAGGGGTCGGTGCGTTCTCGCGGTTATCGTCAGATTCCTTTGAGCCCCGCTATCTGCCTGCGCCTGAGATATTCGCCTCGCGTTTTTCGGCTTCGCGATGAGTGATGAAGGCCTCCCTCCGTCCAGTAGCTGAGAAGACCGCCCTCGGCGAGGAGAGCAGCGTGCTGGACGCATTCCTTCGTCCAACTCAAGTTCAGGTGGCTTAAGCCAGTTGTGCGTGACGGGCAACTTGCGCAGAAGTAAAGGGCTGTCTGCGCCTGGCGCTCACAACATGCCGCGATCTCGGCCCTCGGTGTTGCACGAAAAGCGCGTCCGTGGCGCGAAGCTTTATCTGCGCCTCGTCGGACAACTGGGCATCCACGAAACCTCGTCGGACGTCCCGAGCTATGTAAGCCCCTTGTCCGCCTGAGAATTTGACTAGTATCCCTAAAAGCTCGTCGGACGTCGCGAGCTATGTAAGCCCCTTGTCCGTTCGAGAGCTCGACTTGTATCGCGATACACGTATCCGAACGGAAACTTAATTCCGCCAGGAACTTCAGACAGGCTTCAAAAGGTGTTTCCGGGATATCATTCGACCGCACGATAGCTCGCCGACGAGTATCGGAGGGTAGAGGCTCTCAGGTAGTGCGCACGGACGAAACCCTCACTGCGCGAGGGTCTGAACCAGGGAGCCTCTACCCTCCGTAACGTGGGTACTCCGGTCCTCGGGCCGGGACGCCGACGCCGTGAGCTCTCAGTGGCTGCGTGGTGTTTCCTCCTCAGTGCCACCCCTATGTACCGGCGAGCGGCTGCGTGCGTGTGGAGGTGCTCAAGGCGTTCCTGCGTGGCAAGTGGATCCCTGCGAAAGAGACGCTGCCGCCAAGGGCGCTTCACGACCTCGAGCTGCCCCTCCCCCCCCACCACTACCACAGACACACCGCCTCCACCATCGGTCACCTCTTCGAGCCCGCCGACTCCGATGAATACATCCTGAACGACTTTTTGCTCTACTTGCTAACGCGCCCAGAGAAGGCCGTGCCGCCACCGGTGGGGAGCCCTGTCACTGTGGGGCCCTGCGCCCCGATCAGGGCCGCGCCTTCGCCAACCGGGGACCCTGCCAATGGGGGACTCGGCGCCCTAAGGAAGGCTGTGCAGTGCTGATAGGCTACCCTGCGCCCCAAGAAGGCCAGGCAGTGCCTACGAGAGACCCTGTTCGTGGAGGACCTTGCGCCCGAGAACAGCCTGGCCTATGCCAGTGGAGGACGGCGATAGTGGGGTACCGGACCCTGCGCTCTAAATAAACCAGACCAGTGCGGATGGGGTACCCCGCGCCCCGTGAACGGCGGGGGCCAGTTTTACAGGGGGACGGTGCCAGTGGGGGGCCCTGCGCTTTGGAAAGGCCAGACCAGTGGCGGTCCACAGGACCTGCTGGCTGCAGTCGGCTGGTAGGCTGGGCTGTCCGAATGAGCACATCTATCTATCTATATATATATGGCAAGTGTTAGTGGTGTGACGGGGACAGGTTCGTGAGCTGCTCTTACCAAAAGCCTTCAGGCACAGCTGGCCTGGCGACGTGCCTGGACGAGACTCCTTTAAGCCCCCGAGGTACATCAGCGAGTCCTCTTTGATTCGAGCACACGTGGGAGGCCCCGTCGGAGCATCGCACTTCCGTGCACTCTACTTTTCCTCCGCACTGCCCAACCTAAAATCCCCATGACATCACGCTTGCTCACCGCTGAAAGCCCAGAAGCACTTTCAGCTGCACGCATGCCGTGATACGAGAGAGGGAGTAAACCTATTTTGCGGGATGCTCTGCGCACTGCCTTTTGAGCTGTTCCTGCGCGAGTTCCTGCGGAGACGATCCGCGCCCTGGAGGGTAACTCCTTGTGCTCCCTGGAGGCCAGGCAAGGTGAGTGAGAAGTGGGTGGTGAATGGGGGGAGGGGGAGCTCTTCATTTTCGGCCTTCCAGAAAGGACTGTGGGCTGCGAGAGAAGGACTCCTGCCATCTGCTTGCCATGCAGTACCAGGTGCTTCGTGCCGCTCATTACACTGGAGGGAGCTTTTGGTGGCACGCGCGTTCATTCCCACCTTTGCTGTTGTTTCACCTCACGCATCGCTAATGTCCATCCTGCCGTGGAGTGTTGTGGCACCTACTTTAGCCTCAAGGCACCAGAGACCGACAGCTTGCAGAGCAGTGTACAGTGGCAATGCCACCCTGTGTTATGAGCGCATCCGGCTGCTACCTTCTTACTCTTGGGAGTTAGCACTGCCACCCTGTGTTATGAGCGCATCCGGCTGCTACTTTCTTACTCTTGGGCGTTAGCACTGCCATCCCTTTCGTATGTTAGGGATACATTTCCATGGCCCGGTCCGCATGTGTAAGGCTCCCTTCGGGTGAGACCTGGTTGTGTGTCTCATCTCACTCCGATGTGAAGAAGAGAGTGCCTGTGCTTCAACACTCGGAGCTGCGTCACCGGGTGCCGCGGTAGAGTGTGACACTCGGAGCTGCGTCATCGGGTGCCGCGGTAGAGTGTGACGCTCGGAGCTTCGTCACCGGGTGCCACGGTAGAGTGTAACGCTCGGGGCTTAGTCACCGGGTGCTGCGGTAGAGTGTAACGCTTCGGGGAAGCGAATCACCGGGTGCTGCGGTAGGAAGTGCGCTCGGGGCTTAGTCACCGGGTGCCGCGGTAAGTGCAAGGCGAGGCTGGAATCACCGGGTGCAGCGGTAGAGTGTGGCCTTTCGGGGCTTAGTCACCGGATGCCACGGTAGAGTGTAACGCTCGGGCTTAGTCACCGGGTGCTGCGGTAGAGTGTGACGCTCGGGGCTTAGTCACCGGGTGCCACGGTAGAATTAACGCGCTCAGGGCTTAATCACCGGAGTGCTGCGGTAGAAGTGTAACGCTCAGGGAGCCCCAGTCACCGGGTGCCGCGGTAGAGTGCAAGAGCTCGGGGCTGAGTCACCGGGTGCCGCGGTAGAGTGTGACGCTCGGGGCTTAGTCACCGTGTGCTTTATTTACCGGGGTGTTTATAGTACCTCCATGGCTCGCATCTGCATTTTGTCTGAGTGCACTGTATTCGTGAAGGAGCGGAGTTGTGGCTCCTGATGGTCCGGGGCCACTTATCCTTCGCAGTGCTGTGACTTGAGCCTTCTTGTAGGGATTCTGCCTTGTAGAAGGCACTGAATTCCCATTGAAACTGCATTATTTCCGATTTAAACAAGTCCCTCCAACTCTGCAATGTGGCCAAAGGTTGTGTCCGAGTGCATCGCGTCGAGGGCGCAATACGTTGCTTGAGGGACTCTCTGTCGTCATTCCCGCTGCAGCCCTGCTGAAGCCCTCGGTCACCCGCCAGACTTGCTACCAGCAGTATCAAAGCCAGCAGTCGCCGAAAGCCATGCAGCCGTTCTGAGACAGTCGCGCGTGCATGCCGCATCGCGCCTCACAAACGGCTCTTCACCGGTGAAAGGCATGGGAAGTCCGTCACAATCGTTGAGAGTGGGAAGAGGCGTTGCTCAGGAGGCCGATACGGAGGATTTCACAAGCCATGCCTGCAACGAGATCTGCTCAAATGCGGCCATATTTGAGGTGGGTGCCCATCGCCACATAAATCTCATCGGCATCGCGTGTTTTTTGCGGTCGGTGCTATGGACCCACCTTCGGTCTCCACGCTGGGCGGCGGGTGGCGCTGGAGAGCATGCCATGCATCGTGGGAGCCCCGTGCTATTCAAGCTTGTTTTGCCGTCCGATTGGATTAGAAGCAATTGTTGTGTGAGGTATATTCAGGGCACGCTCATGGATATTCCCTCAAAATCTGATGGTCTATATCCAAACACCCGCACAGATATCTTCAAACCAGCAAATTTAGCCATGACAAGACCCTGAATCTGAACCAGACTTCCCAGGCAGCGCCTCGGGGGAGTCTAAAAGCCTGCAGTGTGGAAAGTGTTACATAAAGTGGGGTCTCATGTCCGTTTGGGGCCGTGTTGTTCGTTACATGCATATATGCCCGTTTCCTAAACCCTAAAAACAAGGTCTTGACCTTGCCGAGGCAACTGCACTTGCGACTTGTTCACATTCTTGCCATCTCGCATGCCATGATCCGGGACGGTTCTGTGCAACTGCCTGCCACCGTTGTTTCATTTACAATTCAGCCATTTGCTGCGTCCACGTGGATCTCAGCGCTTGCTCGCCATTTGCAGGCCTTCTCCGCAACGATTGATAACGCTACCCGAGGTGAAAGATACCGCACCGTTCACAAAGCCGCGCCCCTGGACTTCAGCCGGACCATGGTCAGCCCTCATCCCTGTTCTCTGCCCCCCTCTGTTTGTCTTCGTCCGCCTTCTTCCACCAAGCACGTTTAGCTCTCGTTTTATGCCATCCTTTCCAAGAGTGACACGTCTGCGCTGATAGGAAGCGCCCAGGAGGATGACTGGGAAAGGTTGGGCGGTTAGGGTTAAGTGGTTCTCCGCCCCTCGGTACATGGCATGTGCAAAAGGCTGGTGAGTGGATGGGACGCGGGGAGGTTCAACCGCAGACAGAGAAGCTAGACGCCGACTTTGCTAAGGCTCGCAATTTTCACACCATGAGGTGAGATGAAAGCTTTGACATCTGGGGCTCTGCGGAAAGTGTGTGCCCCAGGCAGTTGTTCACCGCAGGGAGCAGGGCCCCGCTTGGTGCACAAGGCCGCATCAACTCCACAAGGTTGGAGGCTCGCCAAGAGGTTGACACATGAACGGGGTGTACCCAGGCCCTCGGGCGCACAGAACGACGAAGGACGAGAAACGCATGAATCATTCGCTGCGCAGAGGTGGCGTGTGTGTGCGCGCCGGGCGTAACCCAGAGACCAACTATTGTTGGGCGACGATCGGTCACATCGTATCATCTTTCCATGCTGCTTTGCATGCTGCTTTGCATTTGGGTTGGGAATATGTATGCGTTTGTGGTATCTTGTCACGGCCCCGCCCTGCTCCTGATTTGCTTCTCACATCCACTGGGATGATTGTGGGCTGGCTTTTGTTGGCCGATCTCATGCCGTTCAGTGTGCGTGTGTGTCGTCTGCAGAGGGTGGTGAAGTCCACGTTCTGTGGTTTCCCTTGATTTTTGTGGGGAGCACTTAGGTGCCCGCATGTTTTCATTTTTTGACATGGGGTGCCCATGCTGTGTGGTGTGACTGCATTCATGGCATAACCATGGACCAACGGGTCCATCCATCGACCGTGAGCCACTGGGGGGCATGCCAGCAGGCTCCACTCACTCCGTAACCCTGGCACCAACTATTGTTGGGCGATGATCGGTCACATCGTATCATGTTTTCATGCTGCTTTGCATCTGGGTTGGGAATATGTATGAGTTGGTGGTATCTTGTCACGGCCCCGCCCTGCTCTTGATTTGCTTCTCACATCCACTGGGATGATGGTGGGCTGGCTTTTGTCGGCCGATCTCATGCCATTCAGTGTGCGCCGGGCGCAGCTGCCATTCGTTGCGCTCTGCCGCTGAGATCCAACGTAAGTTTAGGGTTTTTAGGGATTTAGGGTAGTATTAGGGTTTTATTAGGGTTTAGGGTTTCTCACCACGTAGCCACCCAACACAAACCTCCCAACAGAGATAGTTCAACCTTTGTGTTCCGTGTGCATTCTGAGGTCTCGCCTTCCGCATCCCGGTGGCCGGTGCATCTCGTGGTGATCGGCAGCGACGAAGGAAGTGCGCTCGCAGCTTGCAGGCGCTTCGGGCCTCTAGGAACCTCTTGTCCGCGCTGCAAGACTGGTGTGTGTAGTCAGCGCTTTCGGCCATAGCAGCAATATTACAGCAAGTAGCTAGGCTGCCTTGAAGGGTGGTTCCCGTGAAACTCTCTTCACCATGTGTGTGGGCCGGTGGCAGCCGTGTGCAAGGTTGGCGCCTGTGGACCTTTCCATACCACGTATGGCCCAGCGCATGTCTGGACTTGGAGAGAAGGTTGCAGTGCTTTTGTAACTATTAGTATTCACGCTGGCTTACCACCACACATTGTGCACTTTGAACCAAGCAAGGTTGCAGTGATTTTGTCACGAGGGATGTACAGAGATGCAATGTCCTCGGCATGCTCGCGGGCTACTGACGCGATTGGAGGCACTGACAGGCTTTTGGGGGGGGGGCTGTGACCCAGCAACATCGCGGTTTCATTCTCAGGCATCCTCTTGATGTTGGTATATGCACTGGTGGTGCTTGTTGTGGTGAGTGCATAAGAGCTTCAAAACTATTGCATTGCTGTCATGTCATGGCAAAACTTGTGGGAAAGATTCTAACATCGGCTCCCCCTGCCTGGAGTGTTTCTCCGAAATCCTGGCAAGCCCCCACCAAGTCACTGGCTTGTGTCTTCAGCTACATAGGGCCCCCCTCCGTTTCTCTGTCAGTGACCTTAATTGTTTATTCACCCCCCGGCCCCCGCCTCTCCGTTGAATTAATTTCTCTCACAGTGACGCCCATTCAACTTGGAGGCATTCCACCCCCCCTATCATGAACTCAAATTGGAATCAGGTGCCATGTGGCACTTTTCCTCTGCATCTGAGGACTCTGGGCCTTTGACATCGTATCCAAATTAATTAGCTTAGAAACCCCATCGGTACCCCTTCTTTACCCTCCCTTTCGATATGTGTATTTATGGAGAGCAGGAAGCCCTTCCTTCCCCCCTCATCGCTGTTCATGCTGCTGCTACACCGAGGGCGCCGTGTTCGTTGCCCCAATGCTGGCATCTTAGAGATGAATCCAAGCTCACATGGACGTCCCATGCGGGGTTGCAATTTGACTTTAGCATCGCGGTTCGAAGGATGGGAACATAGACTATGCTATTGATGTGCATGCACCGCGCCCGAAGTTGAAATCTATGACCAAGAGGAAGTGACTGGCTACATCGCATCTCAAGAGGGAAGGGGTTGAGGTCAACATTGGCATCTAGAACGGAGGGAGCCTACGCCCAAATCAGCATCCAAAATAATGTAGCTCAGTTGACATTCGTGCTGTGCAGCTGCCAAAATGTGGACAGCATATCTATTACCGTATCTGGGGAGCGAAGCACAATGCGGAGCAAGAGGAGGAGGAGGACGCATCTATGCGCATGTTCTCCTCGTGGGAGAAGCGCAAACGGGTGAGTCTGCGGTGGCACGATGATCCTTAAATTGCAGGCGTGGCTTCTTGCCTGCCTTCTCGCATATAGGATACGTGTTGCTAGTTAGGCGTGGTTCATAGAGCTAGTCTAGCCCTGCACATCACTCTTGCACAGTACCTGCGGGGTGGGCAACCAATTGGAGAAGGATCTCTTATTGTTTTGCAAAGCCAGCAAGTTCATACAATTTCTTGGTGGTCCCAGGACTAGTGGGGTCACAGCCCTTCATTACACAAGTCGGACACATACTGGAACGTTGCGTGGACCAGATCCTTATCCAATTGGACCCTAAATAAACCCTAAAAACCCTAAAAGAAATATGTGTGTGTCGCAAGCTGTGGTCCAACCTTGCTTGTAGTGTTGTGGGATTCGTGGATATCACCTTGTGCCTGTGTGTGGTAGACTTTGACAAGGGTTGTCATCCGGGGCTTGGGGAGGTTTGTGTTGGGTCCAATGCCAGGTGGAGGCCCATGGAGATATTCGGTTTTTGAAATGATCAGTAATTCAGATGTGGGCCGAAGTGAGTAGTGTACTGTAAGTCAGCCATGTTTTTCCCCCATTGAATTCAACATTATGGGTTACCAATGATCAACTAATGTAATAAGGCCTATCTGACCTCATATGTTTTAGTATGGCTCATTTGAAATTGTATTTTGTATCTTGCGCATTGACCCACATTCTCCACATTTTATCCGTAAGCAAAATTACGCCTTTACCTCTCTGCAATAGATCAATAGTTTGCGAGCCGCATATTAGAATGGCAGCTCAGGTTTATTCCTACTAAGTTGCTATGTCATCAGAATGTTGAACGTGCGTTATGTTACGTGATGTTTTGTCTGTGAAACGGTCTCATATAATTGTGACACAGGCGTTTAGTGTTAGAAGTATTAGTAGGATCCTATTTTCCGGCCAAAATACAAAGAGATCCAGTCAACTGGTCAATAAATGCCAATGTAGTGTTTCTATATGGTTGGAGAGGAGGCGTCAGAGATAATTTGTATCTTGCGGTCATTGAGGTCCTGGATGGGTCGGTTGTTGGTGAGGGATTCGAAGGTCTGCGGCAGGGCCGCCAAGGCGGCCTTGTAGACGCTGAGCTGGTTGTAGGACATGGGGACCGGGGTCGTAAGGACGATCCACTGCACGGTCTCGTCGCAGGGAGGGGTAGTGAGGCTGCCGCTGTAGGCGTAGTAGCTGGTGTTGCCCTGGTCGGGGAAGAAGGTGGCATACGGGTTGATGCCGGCAGAGATGTCGTGCTTGGCGTTATCAAAGTGGGGCCAGAAGTCGGCGAGGAAGGCGTTGTCGGTGTGGCTGTTGGCTGCGAGCAGCACACCAATCACGAGAAGGTCGTCGGTGCCGGTGGAGCCGACTTTCTGGTGCACGAAGTGCGTCTCGGCGTCGTAGAACTTCCCGGCCACGCTGTGCTCTGAGGGCGCGTGCCAGTGGAACTGGAGCATGGTGTACTCCTCTCCCTGGTACGTGATGGAGGGCGGGCCGCCGTCGTTGCATTTGGCGAAGTCTGTGACCTTCCAGGTATGGGAGTTGACAGCGGCTTTGTAGCGCGTGCACAGGCCGTTGAGGTGAAGGCCTTGCCCGAGAGCGGAGCCTGCGTCCTGCATGGCTTTGTGGATGGCGGGTAGAGTGATGGGAGACTGGCTCTGGCCGCCACAAGCTGGGTAGCTCTCGGCCCAGGTGTCTGGGCCAGGAGCGAAGGTGCTTTCTTCAGCGTAGGTGTACCCGATATCCGACACCACGCTGAGCGTGCGGTCATGGAGGTCCTGGATGGGCCGGTTGTTGGTGAGGGATTCGAAGGTCTGCGGCAGGGCCGCCACGGCGGCCTTGTAGACGCTGAGCTGGTTGTAGGACATGGGGACCGGGGTCGTAAGCACGATCCACTGCACGGTCTCGTCGCAGGGAGGGGTGGTGAGGCTGCCGCTGTAGGCGTAGTAGCTGGTGTTGCCCTGGTCGGGGAAGAAGGTGGCATACGGGTTGATGCCGGCAGAGATGTCGTGCTTGGCGTTATCAAAGTGGGGCCAGAAGTCGGCGAGGAAGGCGTTATCGGTGTGGCTGCTGGCTGCAAGCAGCACACCGATCACGAGAAGGTCGTCGGTGCCGGTGGAGCCGACTTTCTGGTGCACGAAGTGCGTCTCGGCGTCGTAGAACTTCCCGGCCACGCTGTGCTCTGAGGGCGCGTGCCAGTGGAACTGGAGCATGGTGTACTCCTCTCCCTGGTACGTGATGGAGGGCGGGCCGCCGTCGTTGCATTTGGCGAAGTCTGTGACCTTCCAGGTGTGGGAGTTGACAGCGGCTTTGTAGCGCGTGCACAGGCCGTTGAGGTGAAGGCCTTGCCCGAGAGCGGAGCCTGCGTCCTGCATGGCTTTGTGGATGGCGGGTAGAGTGATGGGAGACTGGCTCTGGCCGCCACAAGCTGGGTAGCTCTCGGCCCAGGTGTCTGGGCCAGGAGCGAAGGTGCTTTCTTCAGCGTAGGTGTACCCGATATCCGACACCACGCTGAGCGTGCGGTCATGGAGGTCCTGGATGGGTCGGTTGTTGGTGAGGGATTCGAAGGTCTGCGGCAGGGCCGCCACGGCGGCCTTGTAGACGCTGAGCTGGTTGTAGGACATGGGGACCGGGGTCGTAAGCACGATCCACTGCACGGTCTCGTCGCAGGGAGGGGTGGTGAGGCTGCCGCTGTAGGCGTAGTAGCTGGTGTTGCCCTGGTCGGGGAAGAAGGTGGCATACGGGTTGATGCCGGCAGAGATGTCGTGCTTGGCGTTATCAAAGTGGGGCCAGTAGTCGGCGAGGAAGGCGTTGTCGGTGTGGCTGTTGGCTGCGAGCAGCACACCGATCACGAGAAGGTCGTCGGTGCCGGTGGAGCCGACTTTCTGGTGCACGAAGTGCGTCTCGGCGTCGTAGAACTTCCCGGCCACGCTGTGCTCTGAGGGCGCGTGCCAGTGGAACTGGAGCATGGTGTACTCCTCTCCCTGGTACGTGATGGAGGGCGGGCCGCCGTCGTTGCATTTGGCGAAGTCTGTGACCTTCCAGGTGTGGGAGTTGACAGCGGCTTTGTAGCGCGTGCACAGGCCGTTGAGGTGAAGGCCTTGCCCGAGAGCGGAGCCTGCGTCCTGCATGGCTTTGTGGATGGCGGGTAGAGTGATGGGAGACTGGCTCTGGCCGCCACAAGCTGGGTAGCTCTCGGCCCAGGTGTCAGGGCCGAGGGCGGATGAGGATTCTTCATTATACGTCCAGTCAAGTTCTAGAGAAGGAGGGTGTGGCATCCTGGTAGGCACTGATGTATGAGCCGTAGGCGCTGGAGTCTCAGGCGGAGGCGATGGTGCATATCCCCCACAGAAGAAATCAGACGAGGGATAGGTCCATCCATTATAATCGTTATAGCTGACTTGGAGCAGAGAGCGTCTCGGTTTTTCAGCCATTGGATCCAAGGTTGCAATCGATAAAGATCGCAGCAATAGGGCGCCCCCAGTTTCCTCGGTCTGCTGCTTGGATGGCATCAGGTGCGTTGTCAAAGTCAGACCATGAGCCAGTAATTTGTTCAAGCCGCTTATAAAGTTTAGGGGGGCTGGGTGAGAAGCTGTGTCCTCGGTCAGAATGGTTTGATTTGCCATTAGCTTAATGGGATCGTGATCCACCGTGGTGTGGGCATGTTGAAGATCGCGGAGGTTGGAATATCCACTTGCATTCAATGTCTCAGTTTTGTTGATACCGACTGTAATGAAATTTCCCCCAAACCGCAAACCACACCAATCCATTCACCGCCGCGATCACTGCCCAAGAGTGCAACAATAAACATTACTCAGTCATTCGAAGCTCTTCTTTTCTTTCAGTTTGTCTCGTCTCTCTTTTGTATCCTGCTTTTGTCACACACCACCGCACATCGCACAGACCAGTCGGATCGCCCGACTGTGCTATTTGCGACGGAATATCCCCAAAAGAGCATCTCTAAATGGGGTACATACATTTCTTGCCACACACAATATTTACACCGGTGAGGGCAAAGGAGCACAGCAGCGGGTCCCGAGCCCTGACACTCGTGTAACTAGTGGTGGATATCAGGGGGCATGGCAGTGCTACCTGGTAGGACGGTTGTAACCTCCTAAGGTTGACCTAACTAGAGCCTGGGTTCATGCGGGGTTGACCTGGCGGATCCACATGTCATTACGTGATTGAGTGGAACACCGCCTCGGGAAAGTACATGGTGACGGCTCCCACGGGAAGAAAGAAACATTTAGAAATATGTTACTGCATGCAACGTCCCATGCATGGACTAAGCAATTCTGAAGATGTGCGCGGCTTTCCTGCTAGGTCCCTTCACAGTGGGCGGCGGCTCGTAGCGTGAAGAGGAGGTCGCACATTCCCAAGTGTTCCGGGTGGCTCTGCGTTGTGTCTCAGCTTCTGTGCGGCCTCGACGGAAGCAAGACAAGCTGAAAGGAGAAACCAGCAAAGTAGAAAGAGAAGAAACTACTGGCCACCTGCCTGAGAAGGGACCGGAAACATTCAGAGCAGTGCTCCCCAAAAGAAATCACTGAACTAGTAGGCGGCAACATGGGCACATACTATACTTTTAGTATTTGTGTGCGCATCCTCGAGTGCAGCTGGCATCGCTGTGGCGCCTTTTTGGCAGAGGCCCTGTTGCCTCTCGAGGAACACAGCAGACTCGTCCGCCTTCGCTTGAAGGAGATGCAGTAGGAGTGGTGACTGCCACGCTCTGTGTTGCCCCTTGGTTTGTGCGGGGAGCACCTCGGTGCCGTATTTGGTTCCTGCGTCCCTTCGTTATCCGTGCTGGCAATATGCGCTGTGCACGTTCAGTGTGCCACCGGGGAGCGTGCCACCCGCACACGCTCACTCCGTGACCCGCGTGTTGGTGCGAGATGTTGCGGCAGTGGTGCACGGCTAAGAGCCATGCTATTATCCATGCTGCATTTTTTACAGCATGTCGTACACGTGGTCGCTTGATACTGCCCCACCCTGTTCCTGCATTGTTCTTGTCCACTGGGATGGTGCGCTGCTGGTTTCCATTGGTGTGCCTCATGCATTTCAGTGGATGTGGCTTATCCTTGGACCGATTATGTTGGCACCATATAACCATAGAAGATCGGCTGCACCATATAACCACAGGAGATCGGCTGCACTATGTACCCGCACCGGGGATCAAAGGACAATCATCCAGATTTTCCGGAGCTCACAAGTGGAGAATGAGACCCCCTGAGCCTCACTGGGCCACCTGAGCGCCTCTGCAGCTGCACTGCCGGCGCACTGATGCTGTGTCTCTGAAGCCGGCTCACCTCTGCCCGAGCCATCTCCCTTCGACCAAGCCTACGTTCAGGACCACCACCCTGCTCTCTGCCTGCCCCAAAGCCTGGTCTCAAGAGAGCTTGTCCAACAACAACGCGACCGGTATTCCAAAGGGCTGTCCCAAAGGGCTGTCCCAAAGGGCTGTCCCAAAGGGCTGACAATGATGAACTGATTTTTCCCCTGCTGGCCGTGCGCGCCCGCCACTGATCTGCGCTTGCAACCCCCTGCCCCCAGCACCAATTTTATGGGACTGGAGCCCTTGCGTTGGGTATCCTGCAAGTAAGCTGCGGTCCTGAGTGATGCGCTTCGCACTTGCTCTGCAGCTGTTGTTCTGCACGGTTCGTCCTACTTGGGGTCCCATCCTCACATATGCCCGTGTGTCCCAAGCCCTCCCGGTGGCGGATAGTCCACCAGGTCGGGTAGATTCCATATGTTCATGAGCATGGCTGCAATCCCCGTGGTATCTTTCTGGGGGGCACCGCCTCTTGAAGCATGGAGCGTAGTGATATGTTTTTATTCCAAGGAGAGGCAGGGAAAATTGACGGCTACGCTCTGCGTTCTCCCTTGTTCCTTGCGCGGGGCTGCTGCATGCCGTGTGTGTTCATGGCTACTCCTGGCAGAAGAGCTCTCGTTGGCTAGTGTCATTCGCTGTTGGATGGTAGTCTCCAGCATGTTTCACGCCTTGCGTTGGTAAGAAGTAGACTGTGGATTTCTTAGGTTCCGTGTATGGTGCCGCCGCTTCCCTCTGAAGAAACCCTCCTTTGCGCGGCCCACCGCCCTGGCTGCACGCATATGCTCCTCCCATCAA